>VYZW01009457.1:290328-365324 GCA_013401315.1 Balaeniceps rex | reverse complement strand
GGCCGCGGACGCGCCGGGCCGGGCCGGGCCGAGGGAGGGAGCGGGGGCCGGGTTGAGGGGGGGCCGGGCTGAGGCGGGGCCGGGCCGGAGGGCCGGGCCGAGGGAGGGCCCCGGCGGAGAAGGAGGCCCCGGGGACGGAAGGGTGGGTGCTGCCCCCGGTGTCCCCTCTCCCGGCGCCTCCTGAAGCCGCCAAAGCCCGTCGCGGCGGGCCGCGGAACAAGGCCGGCAGCTGCCACGCACCGCGGCCGTGCCCCTCCTTACAGCGGGGAGCGTGAGCTCACCCACCCGGGAGGGTCCTTCGGCTGTGAACGAGCACATACAATCCGTGCGTTAACCTCGGGGCACCTTGCAAACCCCGCTCCGCCGCCCCCCCCGTGAAGATGGGGAACCTGAGGTGGGGATGGAGAGCCCCAGGCCCCGGCCTGCTAACACCCTGGGCGGAGGCGGGAACCCCAGCACGCTGTTGAGCCATTTCCCATCCTCAGCAGCCCCCTGCCCGCCTGGTTTACGCCACTGCCAGGCCAGATTGATCGGCAGAGCTCCTGGGCGCTCGTCCCCCCTTGCCATGTACTGGCTGCGGGCGCAGCTGGCCGGCCACGCTGCAGTAGGGTTATTCATCGGCTCAGAGCACCCGGTGATATTTCTCCTGCGCTTCAGTCACCTCGCTGGCTGCTTCCGAAGTTTCCAATTCATTTTAAAATGCTTCTCATAACCCCCAAGTCTTTTCCTGGCCCTGACTCATCCTCCCTTGCCAATTGCCTTTGTACAGAGCGTTCAGGGCTGTTACAGCCCAAACACCGAGGAGGCACAGCCAGCACCCCTGCTGCAGTGCACCCCCTCCCTGCAGAGGAGCCAGCACAGCACCTCCTCTCCCTCCCCTGCTCCAAGTCGGGTTAAAGTCTTTTACATTCTCCCAAGGATTTTAATTGGCCTCCACAAGCTCAGTAATTATCACAACAATCGCATTTTACTGTGCAGAGCCTTGAGAGCTGCCTTTCACCCAGCCTGGCGTGGCCATGGGAGATGAGCAGGTCCTCTCCATCCAGGAGGTGCTTCCTCACCGAGCGTGTCTCCAGCTGGGAGCAGTTGGCTTTTGGTCTGGGCAGCAGCACAGGTGGGGGGAATCAGAAGAGATGGGGGGACTTTTAGGGCTTGGTGTCTACTTGATTTTCCCCCACTGTGCGACAGAGCCTCCACCGGCTCCTCTGGAAGACAGACCAGGGATAACACAGCCCTCCCCACTTGCACCAGGGGTAGGGGGCTTTTATAAATGCTGTATAAATGCAGCACAGAAGCTGTTCCTGTTCCCTTTCTCCAGCCCTATCCCAGCTCCTCAGAAGCACAGGCAGCCCAGCTATCCTCTGGGGCCGCAGGGCCAGGGAGGGGGCTCAGACCCTCCTGCTCCAGGAGCAGCCTCTGTGTTATCCCCTCCACCTGTGCCCCAGTGCTCCCAGGTGCCCATCACTGGTTGTGCTGGGTTAAAACCCTGGCAGGCAGAGGAAGCTGTGGTTTGAGCCCCAGCAAGTCTTTGCTCTGCTTCTCCTTGTTGTATTCAGATTTGCTCCTGAGCACGCACAAGCCGTGGCTCTGGTCCCTGCACGCAAGACTCTTTCAGCAGCGACAAAATCCTCCAGCGACGCAGGGTGGTGAGTAAGGCTGCTGCTGCAGAGGTCGTGGGCAGGCGCGTCTCCTGGGGCAAAGCTGTGGGTCTTACTGCTTAAAAAACTCAAAACAAACACACAAAAAAAGCAACGTGTAGCTGATGCTGTTGCAGGTATAGGGGTGGCATCGTGATGTTTGGTGGGGAAGTGTTTTTCTCCCTGGCAGCTATAGGGGACCAAGCTTTATGCGCACACTGCCCGTGTGAGGCTGCAGTGTGGGCCTGCAGGTCCCAAAGTCCAGCCAAGAGGTGCTGGGAAGAGATGAAGTGAATCGTGGCACCTGGTTTCTCTTGCGTTTTGGCCACGATGAACCTCTCTGTCTGGGAGGAAATAGCCGGAGGGAGGACAACAGGCTCGTGATGTTGGAGGAGGGCCCACATGGCCTGCCTGTGCCTGGGCACTGCAGGGTTTGCTCGTGCTCCCATGCTGGTTGGGTTTAATTTTGTCTCTGGCAGGGATCTCCGCTGTGTCACATCGTGGTGCGGGACTCTGGTCCTGGATGAGTGTGTATGCAGCATCCCTCCTGCGTGCGAGCTGGGGATTCAGCCTGCACCCCCCTCTCTAGTGTCTGCATGGGGATCTGCCCTGTTTTAAGCCCTTTCTGAGTCTGACATCGAGCAGAAGTGTTTTTCCGCTCGGTGCCGCAGTGCTGGCACGCGCGGTGCCCGGCAGCCCTGGCCCTCAGCTGCCCTCTGTGCTTGGCCAGCACAGTGCTCTGCGCAGCCGTCTGCCGCCTTG
Source organism: Balaeniceps rex (assembly GCA_013401315.1). Taxonomy (NCBI): domain Eukaryota; kingdom Metazoa; phylum Chordata; class Aves; order Pelecaniformes; family Balaenicipitidae; genus Balaeniceps; species Balaeniceps rex. The sequence goes on along the minus strand of VYZW01009457.1, from coordinate 362,925 downwards.
GCTGCCGACCAGCCTGCCTGAGAGGTGCCCTGTGCTGCAGAGATCTCTGCCTGCACCCCTTCCCTCGCAGCACGGTGGAGGGGCAGCACTGGGCGACCCCGGCATAGCCCCCAGCGTGAGCACTGCCGTGGGTACTCCCTCCACGCGTGCAAATGTGTTGAGACCTGTGTCGAGTGTGTTATCGTGGCAGGAAGCAAATGAGGGCTGCTGGGCTTTGGCAGCGAAGGCTCTGCTCCCAAGTGTGTGTTGGATGTCGGCGTTAAACTTTATGGTGTTCAATGCCTCATTTAAAGAGTGTGACTAAATGTCCTTCTACCTCCTGCTCATGAGGACGCAGGAGCTTAATTTTATCGCCTCGCTAGTCACCAGAGTCAGGGCTGGACCATTTCTGGGAAAAAGCCTGTGCGTGCACAAGCTCCTCCACTCAGGGCTGTCAGAAATCCTCCTGCCCTTCAAAAAGGGAAGGAAAAAACCTAACATACTCCCTGCTTTGAGCAGTTCCTTTTACCAAGATGCCACTGTGTCCTGGCAGCGAGAGCCACAGCCTTAGCCCATCGCACAGAGCATCGGGGATGCTCTCTTTGGGATGCTCCATCCTTGCTGCTGTGGGCACGGGGCTCCCTGTCACCCTGCCATCACCTTCCCATGGTGGTTCACGTGCCGAACCCCAGCTCTGTTGGGGCAAACCAGACCACGACCCCGTATCGAGTCCCCGTTTCCTTTTCCCGTTGCTGTGTGCATCTGTGTGGGGCAGTGTCCGGTGGGGAGGTCCCGCTGCAGTCTGGGGCTGCGGGGCATGGAGCGGTGACGTGCAGCCGGCATGGAGCCAGGGCTCCCTGTGCTTGGTGGCTCCCTGGGAGTGCTCATTTTCTGGAGCAAGAGAAACAATTCCTAAAAAGGAGCAGTCAGATGGAAAATTGATACCAAATGTTGATATCAGTCCCTTGAGGAATAAGGCTTGATCTCTCAACCCATGGTTCCTGGGGGGTTAGGACACAGGCACACAATGCTATTTTGGAGGGATTTTTTTTTTTTTTTAAAGTTTATTATTTTCCCCTTTTGTAAGTTCATGTTTTTCCCAGACACGAGCTGGCTTCAGATTTGATGCTGATGGCATGGGCTGACGCTTGGGATGCGTGGAGGGTCTGCAGAACTGTGCCTGGCCCTGCTCCCGCTCCGGCTGCTTCACGGGTCCTGCAGGGCCAGGGACCATCCCCAGCAGCTGACACTGGACCGGGGGGGTTTGCCAGCCCCGCTGGTTGTTGTTGTCAGGTAGAGGCAATCTTCAGCAGGCAATAGCTATGCTGGGGGCTGCTGGCCTGGTTCCCAGAGTGGTGATCCTTCCTGTCTCTGCTTTCAGCCCTTGCAACTGCAGATGCTGCTGCTGAGCACCATTTCTGGGGGTATCCAGCTGAATTTCTGGGCTTAATAATATTACTCGTGGCTGCGCTGCTTTGTTAAAAACCCCACCTCCCTACATGACCCAGCTGCTTTCTGCCTTTTCCACCTGAACTGGTTTCTGAACCCGTTCTTGTAGGAAATTGCCTGCTGAGCCACTGGTGCCGCAGACCGGAGGCTTCACCTTGTGCCCGCAAACCATGGTGCCGTGGGTCGCGGTGCCCTGCTGCACGTGGTGCTGAGCACGAGGCATTGCATGGGACTGGCATGGGAGAGGAGGGAGCTGAGCTTTGCAACTGAGCTTCCAGGGAAGGAATTTCCAGCAACTGCAGATCCCATCCCCAAAGACAGCATTTCAAGGAATTACCCTCTCCCCCCTCGCTGCAGACTTCCTCTGCTTTTCCAACTAAGTCTCTGGCTTGGGGCCATGTGTGCAGAAACCGGAGCGGAGCAGATCCATGGGAATGTTGGGGGCTGGAGGTTGGTGCCGGCCAGGTTCACAGTGCATGGCTCTTATCTGCATCAAGTGCCCCTAATTAAGATGCTGAGCTGCTCCCTCTTGGCTATCTCCCTTGTGAGCACCATGTTTCCAGTGCTCTGGATGCCCCGAGGAGCAGTGAAACCACCTTCAGCGCCAACAAAAATAAATGGTGGATTAGGATTTTTTTTGAGCGCTATTTCAGCAAATAGTGTTCCCGGTGTTGGTAACTCAGTCCCCTCGCCTGTGGGACTCCGGCAGGGCTGCTCAGGGTCCAGATGTGCTGAGCATCCTGGAGGGGTGTAGAGGAGGTCCTCTGTGGGGTCCATCTCGCCTGCACCCCTGATAACCAGCTAGCTCGTCTGACCCCACGGGGAGGCAGAGACCGAGGGGCAGTCCCTGCCTGCCTGCAGAAAGCTGCCAAACAGCCCCGCGTTTGCTCTTCCCCCTCCTCTAGAAGACGCTCTGTGCACAGCACTGATTTCCATGCCCTGGTGGGGATAGATGGGGGGCTCTGCCTGGGCTGCCGAGGAGGCAGCTCATCTCCCCGGCAGCCAGGGCTGAAGGCAGGGATCACATTCCCCCCTCCCTGCTTAAACAGCGCTGGGTGCCCTGGTGGGTGCATCCCCAGAGACATACCTTGTGGATTTTCTTTGGCTCATAAATATTCCCCTGCTCTCCCCAGTGCTCCTAGCAAATAAATTATCTGAAGTTATGTTTCCCCGTTTCAAAGCCTTGTGAAAGAAACCAGAAGGTTTAGCAGCCCTGGCTGGCTGGAGTAGTTCACATACCATCCACCCATTTGCATTTGATCTACTTCATCCTGTGTTAAGTAATCCTTGAAAGCCGCAGTGGGTTGCAGGCCCTCTGCGTGCCTGTAAATCACTGGGGCATGTCACACGCTGTAAATGAGCGGGTACCAAAGCGTGTCTCACCCCTTAATCTGATCTGAAACATCCCCCTGCCCCAGAAAGAAACCATCCTTGTTAAATCAGAAATGCAGCTTGCTGGGCTGGGATCAGGAAGGGTGGCGGGGTGGGAGCGTGCCTGGTGCGGGAGGTACGTTTCCATGCAGGGACTCGAGCAGAGGGCTCACCTCGAGGGGCAGCTCCCTAGGGATGCAGTTTGGGGATGGTTTTGGTGTCCTCCAGGTGCCTGCATGCGCCTTGGTCTGGGTGCTCCCAGCTTCCCTGTGCCCCTTGCCCTCATCTCCCAGGACCTCCCTCACTTGCCCGCTGATGGGGGCTGCCCTATGACTAAGTGCAGTCACGGCCACGTGCATTTTCCGCACCTCCCGCCTTGCTCAGTTTGCTTTCCATCACTGGAAGTCTCCTGGGGTGGAGAAGGAGCCCTGCCCCGTGCGGCAGCCCTGCCTCGTCCCCTGGCCCCCGCTGTGCAATGGGGTTTTAAGTCATGGAGCTTGTGTGACTCCACAAGTCCCACGTGCAGCCAGGCCAGGGGCTCTCTCCCTTATCATAAATCAAAGATTATTCCCCTCTTCCCCATCACCTCCCCCAAAGGTCGCTATTGCTCAGCTGTGACCTGACTTTAATTACGAAATAAGAGGAGCTGAGTGGGCACTAGGTGCTGTTAATTGGCTTTCCAGGAAAGGCTTCAGCAGAGAAAGTTTAACACACCAGCGATCGATTCGCTTGGTGCCTCGCGTGCATTAGCTCAGCCCGACGCAAGCCCTTTGCCAGGTCCTACGTTCAGCGTACTGGGTGGCATTCGCCCAAGAGCTGCAGCCAACCTCGAGGCTGCAAGTTACTTTTCCTCAGCTAATTGAAGCCTCGAGGGCTCAGAGCTCCCCTGTCTGCTCAGGGATGGATTTTAGCTGCTGAGAACAAATTCCAAGGGGGGATGCTGAAATAAAGCAGATGGGATGATTCTGGAGGTCAGAGCGAGGGAGAGGATGCCCTGCCAGGCATCATGTGATGAAAACATACTTACAGCTCCAGCAGCTGTCAAAAGCCCGAACAGATGAGGCAAGGTGCCCAAGGAGTGTGCAGGGATCTCATTTACCTGGTAATTAATGGAAATCGTGAAACAAATCAACACATGCTCCCTACGGAGAGCTTCACGCTCCGGTTTCAAACCGCTGACGGAGAACTGGGTATGGCTTGAATACGAGAGCAGTAAGTGCTGCCGTGAAGCTGAGACAGGACTTGGTCCCCACTGCCCTGTCACCGATGGAGCTCCTGGTTATTTGAGGGTCGTCCCTACCTGCCCCCGTGCTCCCCCATAACGCGTGGCTGTGGGATGCCAGACCTTGCCCGAGCTGTTAGGGCACTGCTAATTGCTCTGCCCCCGCAGCACACCGGGGACTTGCAGTGCTGGCTGTCACCGGCAAAGATGCCTTGACTTAAGGCTGCGGAGCAGGGATGAAGATGTTATGATGAGCCCCATCATCTCCCTCTGATCCCGCTCGGCTGAACATGTCACAGCTGATTTTGCCGGCCCAGCCCTCCCGCCACGCTGCACGGGCACCTACGCCCCGTGCACCAGCCCTGCCAGGAGAGCGACGTTGGTGGGAGCCTGAGCTGGCGACCAGACGTGCCTTTTTGTTTTCTGCTGTGGAGAAAGCTCATCCCAGTACAAAGTGCCGTGCCATTTTTTCTTGCGAGTTAATTAAGTTGGCTCAGTTTAAATATTAAAAACCCCGTTCTCTGATATTTTCCTCCTTCCAGAGCTGCGATGTGCCACTCTGCAGTGTTCTCAGGCGGGAGCGGGCACGCTTTCTCTGATTCAGGGATTTAAGGATGAGAGAGTGCTTTGCTTCCCTGTCTTCGTGTTTATTCATCGCGTGCAAAACTGTTTTGCAAAGCAAAGCCTTGCAAACAATTAATGCCAATCAGACTTGCTGACGGCCCACCCCTAGCTGCTCCGAGCACGGGCTGAGCTGTGCGCGGCAGCGTCCGGGCTCTGCCTGCTCCTGGGTGCTTCCACGGAGGGGAACTAACCCCAAAATAACAAAGGCGAGCGCGTAACCCACCTCCTCGGTCCCCTCCTGCCGGTGGTTAGCAACTGGCATAATCCCTGAAGCATAAGGTTTATGATCCCTTCCAAAAACTTTATCTGAATGTTAACTATATTCTGAGGTATAGTAAATGCCAAATCCCCTTTGAATCTTGCTAAAAAACTCATTTTAAAATACGCAAGCGACCTTTCTGTCTTTCTAAAAAGCTCCCTGCTTCTGGAAATTTAAAAAAAAAAAAAAAAACAAAACCCAAAACGCTTGCTACTGGATAAAACTATATAGCCCTTGAGCTTGCGTGAAGTGGTGCTCCCCTGGCTGCGATGGAGGGGGTCAGGTAGGGATCCTGCTCCTCCTCGACCTTTTGCAGGCTGGACTTCAGCAGATCGTCGAACCGCTGTAGTAAAAATCTCTCCCAGATACCCTGACAGGAGAAACTGCGGAAACTCTTGTCTGAGGAATTGGTGGGCTCTCGCTGTCTTTGATATCCCTCACGTTATAATTAAGAGATAATGTCAATAGAATAAAACATTGTCTCAGGATAATGGTCTCCTGCTGCTACAGGAGTGTTAAGGCAAAGTCAAATCATTTATCAAAAATGGATGTTGAGGCAAGTCTGGGACGTTTGTTTTCACAGCAAGGGGCATTAATCCTGGGACAACGATATTCCAGCGCTTTTATTTCTCCTGCGCCCGGTGATTGATGCCAATGCATCATCGTGCCTGGGAGCCGCGGGGGCGGCTGAGCGATGGGCTCTCGGTGCGGCATTATTGACCAGGTGAATTTTGACTTGTTGAAATACATAACAGTAAATCGAGGAGCGCCGGATCACACGGTGGTGTGTCAGTAAGTGTGATTTTTTTATTTCTAAAGGTGACTAGTGCTGCGTGCGTGCTGACTCTGGCCGGCCGGGGTGCGTTTCGGGGCTGTGCCTGCCTTGCTGCGGCAGCTGCTGGAGGGTTGCTCGTTCATTAAAGCATCCATCGCTAATCACAGAGCCTGCTCCCGCCCCCAGCCTGATTTCACACTGCTTTGGAGGTTTTTGGGGCCCCTCTCTGAACACCGGGGCTGTCTGTGCCCCTCTGGCCGGGCTTGTCTGGGATCTCAGCATGGGGCTGAGCGGCTTGCTGGCTTTATGTGTTTTTTTAAGTGGTGCTGATTATAAATACCCCCAGCCCAGCCAAGGTGAGTGTCCGTGGGCCTTTGGCAGAGGCTGGGGCAGCCTCAGCCCCATCCCTGGCACCGCGAAGGGCCGGGAAAACCGCTGCTGTCGGACACGATGCCCGCTGCAATCCCTGCTGCTGCCGGGGCTCAGGAGACGAGCAGCTTCTGCAGTCCAGCCTCAGTTTGCCTTAGGAGACATTGCAAGGTCATCACCTGAAATTAAAGACGTGTAAGTGCCAATTAGGCTTGAAACAAAGTCCCAGGAGGGTGTACAAAAGCCCTTCCAGAATTTTTTTTTTTTTTTTTCCTCCTGGATTTGTTAGTGGAGAGAATTACACATCTAGCAAACATTTGGGCCGCAGAGGAACACAAGTGCTTTGTACCGTCTCCAAACGGCAAATCTGTTTTTCTGAAGCCGCCGCCGGTACCTTGTACACAGAAGCTGCCTGTTGGCACAAGCACGTTGGTTCTCGCGAGCCCCTCCGGGGGACGCTCCCCTCTGCCGACGTGCCCTCCGCAGCTCCGTGCCTTTTGCAGGAGAGGCAGAGGGATTAGGCTGGAGCATAACTAACTGTGTTTCATACACAGGGTGGTCCTGGAAGAACTAATTGGAGCTGACTTCATTACGTAGGGTTGCTCTTAAATTGTCCCCTAGCATTGCACTGGTCCCAAGGACCCAAACGGGATCGAAGCCCTGCGGTGGCAGGCAGTGTCTGGAGGAGCGATCTGCTCCGTTACCTTGTCCTCTCCTCTCCCTGGGCCGTTAATCCTCCGCTGCAGTACATTGCACCGAGATGCCGTCAGCAGCTTGGACGCAGGACAAGGATTGGGGTGCATGTGGCCTTTTGGGCGCAGGCTCTGTCTTTTGAAGCTCTGGGTGGTCCTGGTCTCCCTGCAGAGTGGGGGGGAGCTGCTCCCTTCCCAATAACTCCCAGCTGCGTGTGTCTGATCACCTGAGCTGAGTTTGGCAGCGAGGCTGCCTGCCGGGGGGGTCGGCAGAGCTGGCTGCGCAGGCAGCGCTGCCGGCAGCGCACAGCGGGCAGGAGGAGAAATGCCCTTGACGTTTGAGCAGCAGCAGAGATCCGCAGAGGTAGCCGGGGTCAGGCAGCGGCTGTGCCGGCGCGGTGACGGTCAGTGCTGCAAGTCTGAAACCGCCTGCAAACGGCTTTCACGTGCTCTGTATCCCCAGTATTATGAGATGCAGATTCACTGGGGTTTGGTGCGTTTTCAGTTGTTTCTATAACCTTCCCCTATAGCCAACTGCCCTTACTTATGGTTCTGCTTTGCCTGATGCTCAGGGCAGACGAGTGCATCCCACCGGCCGCACGGGGAGGGCAGCTCAGCTGGGGCAGCAGCACATTTTGGATTGTGTTTTTTCTCTTTTTCTCGCACTGGCCGGCTCTAAGAAGGGGCAGGGGCCATGGAAAACGCTCTCTGTTCAGAGGGGGCTGTGACTTTCCGCCATGGCATGGCTTGGGGCACGCCGGGGTTGTGCTACCCAGCAGCTCTCACCAAGATGCCCCTGCGAGCATCGCCCCTGCGAGCATCGCGTGAATGCCCACAGCAGAGGAGTGAGACCTGCTCGGACTATTACAGGAGGAGACTGAGGGGCACAGAGTGACATAAAGGACCTTTAAAAGGCCAAGAAGGCGACCAGGGAGAGCCCAGCCAGCACAGCTGCCTGGGGGGCAGCCTGGCCGTGTGGCTGCGGTGTCTTGCAAAGCCAGGCACGCCAAGGCGGGCTGGAAAAGCAAAGGATGTGTGTGCCACGGCACGCTGTCGGGCAGCGTGGCAGGGAGGGTGCTGCTGCCTCGCTCTCCCGGCCCGGGTCCATCACTCCCATCGTGCTGTGGAAGCTTGAAACACAGCACAGAGCTGGGCCAGAACCTGCTGGCTGCCAATGCAGGTGCGTTTTGTGCATGTCTGGCTTATAAAAAGAAAAAAAAAAAATTAGATTCCTTGATTTAGACGCCCAAATCCATGGGCTTGGCACCTTTGCAAGAGGATAGTGGAGGCAGAGAACTGGTTCTTCAGCTGGGACTCGGAACACTGAATCAGGAGCTTGTAATTATAATTATGCTTCTGTGTAGCATCGGGCAGGTTAACTAAAAGAGAGGAGGGAAGAAACTATGCGTCTTCTGAGCTGGTGTTAAAGTCTGAGGCCAGAGAGCTCCAACTTGTTTGAAAAGGGACGTTTTCCACCGCCACTTACTCACTTACCCTCGGAGAGTGGGCACTCAGAGCAAGCTCAAATATAAGATGGGCACTCGAGAGAAAAAAAACCCAGAAGAAAGCCTTGCCCTGTAGCTGCCAAGCCCAGCCTGAGGCATAGCGAGCTCCTGCACACGCTGTTATCCTGGCAGCTGTAGCCGTACAGTGATTTAGCCAGGAAATGATTCGCTCCAAATGAGGGATGCTCAAGGGCGTTCCGAGACCCTGGAGCACCCTGTGCTGGGCATCGGAGAAATGCAATTGCATGTCAGGGTCTGTACGTGCAGTTCGTCTCCCGCACCGAGGTCTGTTCCTGCTGCAAACGCCAATAAAGATGTCAAGCCGATGCGTGCGGGGAAATAAATCACGGCATTTTTTTTCCTGCCCAGAGCATCAAGCCGTCTTCTGGTGCAGCGTAAGGGGGAGCAGAGGAGATCTGGGCTGTGATTGCGACATGTGCTGCCCACGCCGGGCACAGCCGCTCGCAGCCCCTTCCCAGGGGCACCCGCTGCCACGGTTGTGCACAGCCACCAGCCCAGACGTTTGGGATGTGACCCCCGGCTCGCTGCAGAGGGGCCGCTTGCCCTGCCGAGCCACCCCTCACCGTGGCCTCAGGGCAGGATCCCTCACCTGAGAGGCTCTGCGTCACCTCACCTTCGCTCCGTGCTGCAGGAGGACCCGGCTGCAAGATATTGCCATTGCGAGAGTGGTCAAAGAAAAAAAAAATAGGTGGAAAACTTAAAATGATGAAGTGCTTTGAGCCAGACCTTTGCTGTCAGTGTGAAACAGCAGGCCCTGATTTAAACAGCCCCTTCAGTAACTGACCTACACCGAACAAATCCATTTACAGTGTCTTGTTTCTCCTCACTGTTTAACTACCAGAGTTCAGAGACGATTCCTTAAATGTTAATGGTGCAGGAATTTGGAAACTTTCCCAGAGCTGCTAGGGGAGCCGTGCAGGAATATGTCTGCCGTGCTTGTGCAGTTCAATTTCCTGCTGAACGTCAGGCGGGCTGTTCTCGCCTACCGCTTTGTAATTAAAGCGCTGAAAGACCATCGCTCTTTGAGGCTGATCGTGCTCAGATTCACCCCCCGGGCGAGGTCCGGCTTTGTGCCTAGCTGCGAGGAGGGCAGGTTGCAAAATATATGAAGGCACGGTCCTAGCCCGCTCTCGTCCTGCTCCTGCCATCCCAGGGCTTGGATGGGGACCGAGGACCGGTCTCCGTACCCCGGACAGGCTGTTTGATAGACCCCACAGGGCTTGAGTCCACACCTGATCTCTGCTGCATCCCTCGTGCTGCCATCCATGGGCACCATCCGTGGTGCCCGTTGCTCAGGGTCAGGGTGAGGGCTTTGCCCCCATCCCTCCAACAGCTCGTTCGCAGGGCTTGGCATCGGGAATCTGGCGGGTGAAGGTCGCACGCCGTGGATGTGTGCGAGCCTGATGGCTGGAGTACGTTTGGGCTGTACCTGAGGGTGTCAGTACTTCTCGAGAGCCCTTTCCAGAGGAGCGTAGCTAGCTTTGTGCACGCTAAAATACAGGGTTTCATCAACGCTGAGCTCAGGGTGCCAAGCCTTGGGGGTGTGCCAGCCTGAAAGGTCGCAGTTTCCCTTCTCCCTGCGATGGGAGTGTGAATGTGAATGCATCGAATACCTGGGGCTGGTGGGCAAAGGGCAGAGCCCCCCGCCTGGAAATGCAAAGCCTCTTCGTCAAACCGTACCTCCGTGCCCGCAGCAAAGGGGTGGCCGTGCCTGGGGCACCCTCCTGCCCGCGGGCATCCCGGGGCTGCTGGGGTCCGTGCCGAGGGATGCCGTGCCGGGGCCACCAGCACACCCCATCTGCGGGGGGGCGAGGATGGGTGCTGCTTTGGGAGCAGGGAGAGCCAGCCGTCAGCACTAGGGGAACATGCTCGCCACGGACATTGCTGCTGACAACAAGGGCTTTAAAAGGAGCCGTGAGAGGTGAGCTGGCATGTCCTCCTCCGGCTCTTTCCACTCTAAACTTGGATCCGACTGCTTCCACCGTCTCGTTAAGAACAAGTGCTTGGCCTAAGTTATGTGGCAAATTTTGACATTTTAAAAATTGATGCCTTTTTCTGCTCATAACTTAAGCTGTCTGGTTTATCAGAGACATATGGAAAGTTTATTACATTCTTATTACAGATCCAGCCAAGTGAGCTGGCTAATGAATGTGATTTTTTTTTTTTTTTTTAAGCTAGGACTTGGCATGGGAGACCTCCTCCGAAAGGGATAGCTTTGTGTCGAGAAATAAATCACCAGAAGTTTTTTCCCCTCTGTCCTAAGAGTTCATCTTGGCAAAAGCCGCAGCGTGTCTGATTTGGGGGTGGAAAGTGAGGCGCAGGCGGAAATCAAGGGTTTGCAGGAGATTTATTGGGTTGCCTCATGATGACCCCAGCGGCGCCCGGCAATGTGGCACCCTCGGTGCTGCCAGCTCCCTGCCACCATCCTGCCCATGCCGTGGGCAAGGAGCATGGACAGGCTGCTAGGACAAATTGCACAAATTCATGCGAAACAGTCATTTTGTTGCTTAAAACAACTTGGGGTTTATTAATAAGTAGTAGGGGCACAACTGTGCCTGGGGGCTGGGTTGGTCTTGGGTGGCCCGCGACAGCCGAGGCTACGAGGGTGCAAACCTACGCGCGGCTTTTGGCGGCCGAGGGAAGTGTTAAACTCTTTGCAGGCTGCTCTGGGTGAACTCAGCCGGGTGCCAGGTATGAGAGAGTGGAAACACAGCCTCACGCTGGCCACCCTCCAAACCCCGCTGCCGGGGGACGCTCCCGTGCTTTGCAGCGGATGCAGAGCTCCCGTACCCACCGTCCCGGCGCGGTGCAGCAGCCACCACCCCGAGCGGCCCCTTTCCCTAACCCTGGTGCTTGCCTGCACCCAGCTCTGCTAGATTTTAGGTTGAAAACGGCGTGTTTCTGTTCTGTTGCTGTGTTTGGGCTCGTGAGGCTGTGCTCAGTGGGGATGGCCTGTGTGTGCCTGTCCCATCCTCCCGTGCATCCTCTGGCTGTGCCTGGTCCTCTCCTCCTGCGCGTCCTCCGTCCCTTTCAGCCCCAGGTGTCGGCGGGTGCATCCCTCACGTCTTTCAGAGCTGATGCCACAGTTTCACACTTTCCAGCACAAACTGTTTCTTGCGCTCAGAAGATGCTCCATCCCTTCCAGTGATGCCCTCCTAGTGGCATCTCCCCAGGTCTCAGCGGCTCTGGGCACAAATTTTGGTTTTTCCTTTGTAGCAACCACTCACTGCAGCTTTGGGCTCATTTGATTCATGAGTTCGGTTGGTCGTAACTGATATTATGGTTGGTTTTCCACTACTCAAAATATCCGCCTGTGTCTTTCCTCTGCTGTTCTGCAGTTTATAGTGCCCGCTGGGACGCTGACAGCAGCGCTGCAGAATGCAAGTTTTTTGGCTGGGCTGTTGTCGGTTTACTGTCTTGCCTTGCATAATGCGGAGATCTTCAGGCCAGCTCCCATGCGTGTCCTGCTTTACAGCTGGCATTTCGTGCCTTGTTGCATCTCTTGGTGTGTCACCTCATCTGGCGGCCGTTTCCAGCCCCCACCTTCCTCCTTTACATCTCACACTCTCTGTGTCGCCTTTCTACCATCTATAGGCAAAATCTCTTCCTCTGACTCACTACTTGGTGCTTTTTCCCCCCTTCAACCTGCTAACTTTGGCATAATTTCCTTGCGCTGTAAGCGTTGTAGGGGGTAGCACATACAGGGCGCTTCTCCGGGAGAGGATTTTCTCTATAGCACGCTAGTTTTTCTCCTTTGCTAGTTTTTCTCCTTTACTATTTACTTCTCCTACGTCTACCTTCTGCTTTTGTGCAACACAAGAGGTGTATTTCCCTGCGGAGTCTGGTAAATCATCTCTCCTCTAGACTCTGCTTCTTCCCCGGGTCTCTTTGGTAGACCACATCCACCGGCTTCGAACACATTTGTAGGTCTTGGCAGAGCAGGAGCTTGCCTGCGAGGATGCTCAGTGAGCCAGGGATGAATTTTACACCACGTTATCTCGGCAGCCCTTTCTCCTTGCGGCTCCACACCCTGAGCACTGCCTGAGCCTGAGGTTGCTCTGCTCTGTTCCTCACCCCTGCTCTTCCTCTGCAGCAGCTCAGTGCATCTCTTAAACTTGGATCCTCACAACGTCAGCCATCTGGTGCGTTTTAGCAATACAAAGAGCTATTGTTTGCTCCTGCATCCGTGTTCTGGCGAGGTAGCTCTGCTTCTGGAGCACTCAGCGGGTTTGCCAAGGGTCCTTCTGCTCTGCTGGCAAGTGCAGGTGCGTTTGGAGCAGCCTTTGTCCCTGACAGAGGCACTGCTCGGATTTTCTTTTCTCGTTTTGCCTTGTCTAATCGTAATCCTCAAGTTTCCCCCAGTGAGCCTACACGGAGAAATGCCCCCATCCTTTGGCAGCGGTGGGACCTGGGGGTGCCCCTGGCTGTCTGTCTCTTCATGGCAGCAATGTTCTGAGCGTTGGGCTTGAAGTCCTAATGTCTCCTCTAGCGTTAAATCTCTTAATGTCCTTTAGCATCAAACCCTTCATCAAAGTCAGGGTCTCGGTTAAAATGCAAAGCCCAAAGCATGCCCCTTGGGAAGTTACAGGGCGAGGAAAGCAAGGGGTTAAAAAGCAGAGCCCTGTTGCCAGCTGGGGACACTGGTGCCTGACAAATGTGGCTTTTGCATTTCTCTCTGCAAATGAGCCCCCAGTCAGCCTAATTTCGGAGAGAGCCGCCTCTGAACCAGAGTGACTCAGAGGAATTTATTTTGCGAACCGGGTGGCTGTGTCTGGCGGGGCTGCGGCAGCCGCTTGCAGGTTTAATTTCTAAATGCTGACACATGGCATTTCCTCACCGTCTCGTTGGGAAGGGCGGCGTGTCTGCCGGCACTTCCAATTTGTCACTGTCAGGACTGGCCCCATCTCCTGCTCGTCTCTGAAATGCCTTCTGATCGGTGCCGGGGAAGTTATTGGCACATAATTTATCATTTAATATTACCAGAAGGGTTTCTTCTACAAACATCCCCCAAATGATTATCCAGATTATGTTAGGTAGCTCTTCCCTTCACCTGCAAAGATCTCTCTCGGCATCTGTTTGGTGCTCTGCTGTAGTGCTGGGGAGAAAAACCGCCCTTGATGCGACGTCTCCTTCACCCAAAAGCCTTGATTAACAACCAGCCGAGGCTGCCCCGCTGCGGCACCTTCCTACGCCCGCGCTCTTGCAGGGGATGTTGCATTAGGGACTTTTTCAGGACTGCACCTTCCCATTTGCATTTCTCATCAAGGCAGCTGGGGAAATATGTCCCCAGACCTTATTCCTCTCTATGGAGGAAAGATTTGGGGGTGAATCAAGGCCACCAAGGTGCCTGGACACCCCTGAACGATGCAAGGGTGCTGGTACTGGGGTGTTGTGCCCCTGGGAACAGAGGTCTTCTGCATTGCTCGTCATGGTGGTGGTGGCAATGTGCTCTGCAAATGAGTGCTGAGATGTTGCGTGGCGCTCAGGGGGAAGCAAACCTGTCCCCAAAGGCTGGCGCAGGGAAGGGACATCCCTGTGGAAGTCGGGGGCAGAAGGCACCTGGGCCTCTGTCCTGGTTCAGACCGCTCCAGTGCAGAGGAAGGGGCTGATCCTGATGGTCCCCAGCTCCCGCTGGTGTTCATCAGGACCCGGATGCCGCAGGAGCACCGCGTGGGCTGCGGTACAAGCGCAGGAGGAGGCAGTTGACTTGCGTGTGGCTTTCCCCAACTCGCAGCCAAAGGCAGGACGTGGCAGCTGCTCTTGGGGCTAAACCACGGTATCTCTCAAAAGGGGCACCTTAAAAATGTCTTTGCATGTGCTTCTGTAGCGACCAAAGCAGATCTGCAGGGTGGGATGTGCAATGCGGCGAGCCGGGCAGTGGTCCCAGCGCCGGTGCAAGCATGGCAGAGCTGGCAGGGGGAGCCGGGTGCCGCGCCGGTGTGCACCAGCCTGGCCACGGGCACCCGCATCTGCGGGGTGCTCCGGGGGATGCCGGTAACACCCAGCAGGACCATGCTGAGCACTCTTCTCAAGCTGCGGCTTTCCTCCCTGGCTCTCTAAACCACATCTTCCTGCAAGGTGCCCGGTGTCTCTGCAGCTCCATTGCACCTCGGGGCAGTGTTAAGGCTCCTTCTGCCCATGGGCTTGGCCAAAATGCAGCACCCAGTGCAAACAACCCCAACCGCAGCGAGGCCGAGCCCTGGGGCCGTGCCACGTCCCTTGTGGGGGTGGGACACCCTCCCCCGGCACAGCCCCTCTGCTCACGCTTGTCTCGGCCACCGCTTTCTCCAGCTCCTCCTCGGCTGCAGCCGTGCAACCAGTTAAACCCCGGCTGGCGCCCTGACTTGCACAGGGCAGCTTTTCTTGGAAGCTGGCTCATGGGTTTGTAGTTCTGCTTTGTTAGAGACATGAAAGTGATTTTTGTTGTTGTTGCCGTTTTATGAGCCAGACTTCAAAGGATGCAATTACGCAGGCTGGGCAAAGACCTGCTGGTATCTCACAGAAGACTGTTGGAAAACCCCGTCTTTTCAGAGCCTGTTCCACAGCTAGGCTGTGCTTCTGTTCTTTCGGTTGAAATTTCTGATTTCTGGGGAAAGAGTGCAGTCAGACAAGGTCTTTGGTGCCTGTGGTCATTGCTCCCTTCCTTGGCTGGATGTCCTCATCCCCCATGACGTGGCAGGAGTGGCCGTGGAAGTCACGGTGATGTTGCCAGTGTTGGATGATGGCTTTAGGGCCAAAGAGGATGAACTTACAGGAGACGAAGGAGATGTTTCTGGAGAATCATCTCAGGAAAGTGCAAAATGGGTGGAAAAGGGATGTTTTTCGCACAAGAGCTGGGCAGTGCTCCCGCTGCGCACAGTGCTGGGCATGGCTGCACCTTGGCTCTCCGTCTTGCCCCATGTCCTCTCTCCAGCTGGGTTTTGGCTCTCTGATGATGTCCCTGGGTCCTTAGGGACCTTGCATCCAGGCCCTGGTCCCAGCTCAGGGAAGGGGGGATGCAGGGCAGGTACCTCCTAACCGGGCATCCCAGGAGTGCTCAGGCACCTCCTCCAGCAGACATCCGTGCCGGGCTGGTCCTTCCTTCACACGTCCTCCCAAATCTCAGGCTGTCTGGGAGACAGTGTCCTATCCGCAGCCGTCTCCCTCTTCGCGTGGCCAGGGAAAGGTGCCAGCTCCCCTTCCCGCACGCTGCAGCCGAGCGCGGCAGGGGACCCTGCCTGAAACGCAAGCGATGCTCTCGCTGGGTAAGGGGTTGGCTCCCATCCGTAGGCGTGAAGGATGGGTGATGTTTTGGTTTTCTTTTTTGATGGCAGAGAGGTTGTGCTGACAAGAGTTGCGGCTCAAACAATAGTTTTCCCTGTGTCCCCCGAGCTTCCTAATGCAGATACTCCCCTAAAAATCCCCCAAAGCAAGGAGTGGGCGCGGGGCGGCTTCCCGAGAGGCGACGGGTCTCTCCTCCCTGGCTTTGTTCCGCTGCTCTTCCCCAAGCCCGTGGGCGTGGGGAGAAGAGCCCTTTATCAGCTCCTGTACACCAGGAAATTTTGTGTCTGAGAAGACCCTGAGGCTATATAAAAGTTCAACTTGTGATTCATTTCCTTCCTACTCGGGGATGGGCTAATTTGAGAGTACGCGCCGAACATTAATTACCGTCCTTGCCACGGTTTCCTATTCAGGCATCCTTTCCCAGATGACTTTCTGCTCGCTCAGGTCCAAGGCCATAAAAGCTCCCCTATTAGGAAAGGAAATATTTTACATCAGGTTTATACTGTATGCCTGAGGTCATCAGAAGTACAGATCGAGTGGCAGAAATACACACTGTGCTCTCTCCTTCCAGCATGAAAAATGAATCAATAACTCATCGATTTAAATTAAAATGTCTGCCTTGCAAAATGCCTCCCAGCACTAATATTTGCAGCCCCCGCGTTTTGCAACGGCGATTAGAAATCCGCTGCCCCTGTAAAGCGTGCAGGGATCCATCTCCGCTAACGGCATGCAATTGCTGACGCCCAGGAAAAAAAAACCCGCTTTCCCTTCCCCTGGAAGGATCCAACAAGGTGAACTTTTGGAAATTGCCTCTCCGGGCACATGAATTACGTATCGAACAGGTGGCGGTCAATATATCTGACTTCTTCACGAGGTAATTAAGAATAAATGTGGGAATTCAGGCAGAACTGTTGCCCCGCGCGGGAGGCGAGCGGAACTGTACGGAGCCGGCTCTGAAGCGAATGGTTTTGCGGCGGGGAGCGGGGATGCTGCAGGGATGCGGGGCTCCGGAAAACCCCGTCGGTCCCCTTGCCTCTCGCCGCGTCCTGCTGGTGCCCGGGCACCACGCCGGACCGAGTCGCTGTTTGCATTCCCACCTCCCTCCCGACAGTGGGAATATCCCACATTTTCCATAATCCATTGGGTTTTTTGCTGCTCTGTGTGTGCTGCCAGCCTTGGATGGTGAAACGAGCCCAGGTCCGGCTACCCAAGCCTCGACGGGGTTATTGCCCCCAAACCGCTGGGCTTGGAGGGGGAAGGAGCCTGCGCGCTTTAACTTGTGCCATCTCCGGTATCTTGGGATAATATTGACTTCCACTAAAAAAATCTGCGCTTTCCTCTCCGCTCAAATCTCTTCTTGCGAGCTAATTAAAAGGTAGCTGTATTAGCGAACACATTTATGGTCATTAGCAAACAGTCAACTAACTAATTTTAAAGATTTATGGTGTTGGCAGCAGGTAAATTATAGTCTACGGAGAGTTTTCTTGCAAATGATCTGAAAGTAAGGTTTGTTCTAGCCTCAGGGAAACATAAAGGAAATGCATTTAATGACCACAAATTGTATGTGCTTGTAGTCTCAATAAGATATTTAATGCCTACTTGCAATTTTAGCGGTTGGAAAAGTACAACAGCCTTAGTAGCAGCGCGTGGGTTGCGTGTCCTCTCTACCCCTCGGCTTGTTTGCTCCGGGATCTGTCGTCTCCACGCAGCTCATGAGGCCCCAGGGAAGGATTTCCCCTTCTTACCTGGTTAGGGAAAAGCTGTGATGTATTAAAAATAAGCGTGCGACTTTTGTTTTCCAGATTTGGTTATAAAAACCTGCTAGTCTCCAACCGTGACGTGTATTATGGTCTTGGTTTCACAGTTAGAATAATGTTTAGGTTGGCAATGAAAGCCCTAAGTGCGCTTGCAGAGGAAAAGACACTTGCTGCACTCGCTAGAAATTGCTTTCAGCCGCTCTGGTCTTTATTTCTCCCCTGGACAGCCCTCTCCGCCTGCGCTGACAGGTCACAGCAGTATTTCCCTGGCACGGCCGAGGTTCGGGGCTGCGTTGCAGGCTTGGATGAGATGCGTCAGATGGGCAGAAGGTCTCTGCCAGACCTCCTTTCTCCGGGCATCGCGGCAGGGGCATGCTGAGAGCTGCCTGGAGCTGTCAGGCCGCTTGCAAATCACATATGGGCTATTAAATCGCCACTTCTGATTTTCTTCCCCAAAAACCCACGTGTGAGTAAGAGCACCGAGGCTAATAATGAACAGCTCTGGGTCTGGAGAAGCTGTAGATGGTCCTAAATGATTGAAGAAGGCAATTTCCCTAACGGAGCCGCGGGCCCCTGGCAGTGATTAGTGCCCGAGCAGAAATGCATCACTTAGCTTGTATTATTTAAACATAAGATACTTGAGCGAGCGCGCAAAACTTTGTTTGCTGTATATTCTTCCCCTCAGTGGAAGGAGCCGTTATTTACACGTGCGAGTGCTTGCGGTGTGTGGGGGAGCTTCCTCGCCTGCTCCCGGACCCACACGGAATATAAATGACCACGTTTCTTCTTGGTAGCAACGACTCCGTCCGAGGGTTATCTTCCCTGCATGTTAACTGTTAATTATAGGATACGTTTATGTCATTATGGTTTGTCTGTGCTCCTTTCCTTCCCCCTGTTAAATTGATAATGCATCTCGCACAGATTAATTCCCCAGACTTCCCCTCCTTTCCTGCAAAGGCAGCCACGTGGGAGGGATGCCCATCGCCGGCGAGAGCGGGGCTGGGATCTCGGAGGATGACCCAGCGTGGCGGAACGGCTGAGGGGACGCAGTACTGATGCTCTCGGCTCATTGCCTGCCAAAACCAGCGCGGTGAAGCGATGAAAAGCAGAGATGCAGTGGTCCCCCGGATGGGAAAAACATGGCAAGGGGCTTTGGTGTGAGCCCCGCTGTTGCTCGGGGGGTGGAAAAGCTGTTGCTTTCCCTTCCCTTGACGAAGAGGTGTTTCATGGGCCTGGGAACGTGCCTGACTCCGGCAGATTATTAACTAACGAACGCATTTGCTGGGGAGGATGCCTCCGGGGATGCGCAGCTTAGCTGCCAGCGGGAAGGGCTCCTCTCTCCCCCCAATTAAGCTCTTGTCAGCCTGAAGCCGCCGGGGTGCGGGGGGAGATGGTCGGCGGTCCCGGCAGTCCCCTGGCACCTCCGGCTGCTGGTTAAGCAATTTGTATTTCAACCACCCGTTAATTGGCATAAACCCTGGCAGGGGCTGCTTCCCCGTCCTCCTGGGACGGGGCTGGCCCGCGGGAGGCTGCCGTGGAGGCTCATCCTCGCTGCTGGAGGCTGAATCCTGCTTTTCTATGGGAATCAAAGGGCTTTTCGTGCCTTATTTTGGGGCGCCCGATTTCTGATGTATCACGAGAGGGCTGTGTTTCTGCAGAGGTCTGAGGGCTAACATGCTCCCCAACATGGGTTTGGGATGTCAGGGGTTGGCCCTGAGCGTGCCCTTGCAGCAGGGCAGGTCCCAAGGCTGTGAGAAGCCGGAGATTAATCGCCCGACTTTATATTTATATGGTGCCTGTTTATCTTGAATTACAAACAAGGTTTTCCTGGGTTTAGAGAACTTGTCTGTGTCTCTCTGTCTCCTTCTCCTTTTCTTTCCATAACTGCTGACGGTGGATTTCTGCCATGCCCGAAAACCTGTTCACATAAAAACATTAAAGGGAGCAAATTATTTAAGAGCTGGGAGCATGGGTGGGAGAGGAGGCAGAAGGCCAGAGCTGCGTTTTTTGGCCATTAAACTGCATATCATGCTTAATATAGCAGGTGATATCTTCAACCTCCCCACAAGTTCAGGGCAAGAGCCAAGAAACAGAGAAACTGGTTCTTGTCAAGACCAACTTACTTTTACTAGATACTGCCTTTAAATGTATTTTTTTAAATACACGGCCCGAGCTCTGTGGGCTGGGGGGATCGCTCCCGTCGCAGGGGACGTGTCCATGGGAGATGGCAGCCGCCAGGCAGATGCTGCTTCTCCTTTCTGTGCCGTGGGAAGGCAGGAGACGATGCCTGGTCCCATGCCTGGCTGGGCGCGAGGAGCTCTCGGGCACACTGGATGCTCTGCCCTGGCTCCTCTGTGGGCTGCAAGCACCGTCTGGGGCTTGGAAACACCAAGTCTGGGTGTTTCCCCAGCCCCGGGGTCTGTGTCACAGGGCCAAGCTTTGGAAAATGTCTTGTTGATCACTGGAGGTTTAAAAAACCAAACCAAAACCCCTCAAAACCTGCTTCCTTCGGTATCCCCTTAACTCCCCAGAGGGACCCAACAGGTCGGTGCCCCAGACAAGCCACTTCCCAAGAAGCCAAAGGCAAAAGTCCTTGGGCTTTGGATATTTGCAGGTTTTTGAGCGAGTTTCAGGCGTGTTTGTGAGATCAGAGAGCCCACGGGGTGCCCTTGCTGGACGGGAGCTGTGCCAGCCCTCGATGGTCCTCGGTGTGGGCATGGGTGGCATGAAGTATCAGGAATAGCGTGGCCAGCAGGACCAGGGCAGTCATCCTTCCCCTGCACTCGGCACTGGTGAGGCCGCACCTCGAGTGCTGTGTTCAGTTTGGGCCCCTCACTGCAAGAAGGACATTGAGGTGCTGGAGCGTGGGCAGAGAAGGGCAATGAAGCTGGTGAAGGGTCTGGAGCACAAGTGCTGTGAGGAGCGGCTGAGGGACCTGGGGTTGTTCAGCCTGGAGAAGAGGAGGCTGAGGGGAGACCTTATCGCTCTCTACAACTACCTGGAAGGAGGTTGTAGCGAGGTGGGGGTTGGTCTCTTCTCCCAAGTAACAAGCAATAGGATGAGAGGCAATGGCCTCAAGTTGCGCCAGGGGAGGTTTGGATTGGATATTGGGAAAAACTTCTTCATGGAAAGGGTTGTCAAGCGTTGGAACAGGCTGCCCAAGGAAGTGGTGGAGTCCCCATCCCTGGAGGGATTTAAAAGACGGGCAGATGTGGCGCTTAGGGACATGGTTTAGTGGTGGACTTGGCAGTGCCAGGTTAATGGTTGGACTTGATGATCTTAAAGGTCTTTTCCAACCTAAACAATTCCATGATTCTATGAAGCAGTGGTGTACAGCAACGGCCGGACCACGCAGCCACCTCGCGAGGCAGATGGTTGAACCCTGCGTATCTTCAGGCCCCGTTTGCATTTTTGCTACTAGAACGAGGATAAAAACTTCAGCACAGAAATGTTTACGTGTGTTAATGAACGGAGACGGGCTTGTTACATGGCCACTCTCCCAAATGTGACCCGCTGCCTGGGGAATGGGCTGACCGGGGAGCGCTGCCTGGCCGTCCGTGAGTGCCAATCTGCCAGATCCCTGCCTGTCCTTTAGAGGATAACTCTTACGCTACGGAAAGCCCGTTCCTACAGCCAGCTTATAACTCCTTTAAATGTTTTGGCACCGTGGTCTGCCGAGCGCTCCATGTATCGTCATTTCCACACGTTTCCTCCATCCATAATTCCACGTACGAGTGCACCTGGGTGCCAAGGTTGCTTAAAATATTCCTGCTTGGCACACGTGCACGTTACAGCTTGAGAAACATGAATGTTCCAGAGATGATGGCAGAAGGCACATGAAGCAGCGAGAGGAAACCTAACACATCAACCTCCAGACTTGCCATCCGGAGTCATGCTTGGGGCTTTTCCAGGCTTCGTTAATTGGAGGGAGGTGATGGTAACCATCCCCAAGGCCTGAATTCAGCCCCTGCCTTCCTCCCTCATCCTCAGCAGATGCCTGCATGTGGGGAAAGCGCGGGGTCAGAGGAATCCTCTTAAATCCAGCGCGCTGGCTCTTCCCACCGCCTTTTTCCCCGCCGTTTGGAAAAGGCAGAGGGGAAGGCTGCAGGGCCCGTGCTTCGGTTTGCGTCTCGCTGCGCCTTTGCTGTATCTGTGCCTAAAAAACACAAGTTCTTTTCCCCATTGTAAGCTTTTCCCTTATTCAGAGCAAGCTTTTCACCCTGGGGGCTGTACCTCGTGGTCCCCTGGGATGCTCCGGTGTAAATTTGGGGCTATTTACACTCCTGTCCGGTGGAGGATGCTGAGACAGTCGTTTTTCTTAGGAATTCAGAGCAAAAACTCCCTCAAAGAGCCAAATACCCCATATTTAAACCACGCTGCTAAAAGCCAGACTGGGACAACTTAAACCAGCCCCGATCATTTTAACGTGCTCCGCGGGCTCCGCTTCGGCATCGCTGCGGGCTCCGTCCCGGCGCAGCGCCGGCCAGACCAGGGCTGTGAGGGCTGATGCACGCGTTGTCCCCGCTCCCGTCCTGCCTGCCGCCTTCTGCAGCCATGTCGCGGAAATCCCGGCACTCGCTGGATGCCGTGGTTACAATTTTTGGCCAGCGTGCCCGAGGACTCGGAGAGCTTTCCCTGGGGCAAGAGCTCTGCTGGCTGCTCCTCTGCTGCTCCACGTCACTCAGTCCCATATTTGCAGCCTTTAAATAGGTTTATTTTCAGCATTAATAGATTGGGGGGGGGATTTTTTTTTTTTTTCTGCTCTCAGGGATTCATGAAATTTGGTGATTGGAGCAGCTGAACGAGGAGCTGGGGGAAGCGAGAGTTAAAAAATGATTAAAAGGTGGTGGTGGGAGCAACTCCAGTGCGGATGCACGGATGAGGCAAAGCCCCCGAGAGGCGGACAGGAATTTCCTCTGTGTAGCCGAGAGCAGGAGCTGGCCCCTCTGCTTTTTAAATCATTTTATTGTGGAAATGACCTAAAATTCACAATCCCACAAGGTACAGCGTGGGGGGAGGAAGAGAGGGAGGCTGCTGGTGCTGGTGCCGGTGCCAAGAGGCCACGGTGAGAGGCAGCCCCCCTTGGGAGGACGCAAGCCAGAAGGAAGGGGGATGGGGGCAGCGCAGGATCACAGCCGGGGTGACCCCGTGTGGGGCAGGATCCGGCCCGGCGCTACTCTGCTCTGCGAGCATCTCCCATTTCCAGGCATTTTCAGGTTGCTTTTTCCCTTTCCCCGGAACCTGTGCCTTCCCTTGCCATCGTCAGTCATTTTGGCTGGGGATGGGAACTTTATCTTCCTTTTTGTCCTTGAAGAAGATGTCATCGCTCCGGCATTAACGCAGGAACATTGCCTTCTGCTTGCCAGCACTTGCCGTTCCCGCAGAGCCTCCTCGGTGGCAGTCACTGCTGAAATAGGCTTTTTTTGCTTTTTTTTTTTCCTCTTAATTTCCTCAGATTTTCTGAGGCTGAGCTAGGAATACGGGAGCTGCTTTGGGGCACGGGCAACCTTGTTCACCAAACAAAGCCTGTGTTTGGGGTAGTTCATTTGGCAGCTTTGAGGTCTGGTCGTCTCCACCTCTGATGGGTCCCAAAACCCACATGGGTGCGTTGCTGAGGGCATTGAGCTGGTATTTGGCAACTGGTTCATGCCCCATATCTGTGTTACTGCTTAACCCCCATCTAAGAGAAATAACCGGCTTCTCCCTAAAACGATGCTCCTAAATTTAGCTTTCTCTCCCATCCCTGCGCTGCTCCACGGGCACTGTGGGACTTACTGCCTGGGCTAAGGGCTGGGTGAACCCGGAGGCAGATGTTGAGCACCTCCACGAGCCATCCCACCGCCCCGGTGTCGCCTCTGGTTTTCAATCATTTTAATTCTCTAGCAACGTCATCCCTGTATATTAGCTTAACACGTCGCTAGCGTAATATCTGTGATGCTGATTAAATTAAAGAAAGGTTTCTGCTAAAACTGGGATTCAATTAGAGCTGTTAATCCCTTCCCCCCCCCCCAGAGGAGATGTTATGGGGAGCGCGGTAGGTGCTCTCCTGCTGCGCAAGGCTTTACCCAATGCGCAGCGTGAGCAACCGGGGAATTAAGGCGATGAGAGAAGATGCTGCACAGTTTGGTTAGTCAAGAAAAAGGAACGTTTCCCTCCCAGACAGGAAAAATCCCACTTTATACTTGTCTCTAGTCTTCAACTTCACAAGATTTTGCTCATTTATCTCTTTAAAAGAAATGATCCTGGTGAAAATATTTGTCTCCCCCGTGGTACTGAGAGCACAGACGGAGTGAAATGGTCGCACTTTTTAAAACTTCTTTATTATCTTTTGGATCCCGGGAAAACTTGGGGATGTCTTCATCTGTGTCTGGGGAAACGTTGGTCCGGGATGTTGGCTTTAGGGCACGGCGCAAGCTCCTGCGCTGCACCGATGAGGCTTACGGGGCTGGGTTTGGGCTGGATCGAGCAGGGCGAGAGCAAAACCAAAAAGCCGAGGTGCTGGGGCTTGCCTTGGTCCTCTCGCTGAAGGGGAATTTCCCTCCCTGCCCCACGCCTGGGAAGCAGCGCTGAAGGTTTTTCAAGCGCACTTTGAGAGCTGCTGTTAAAAGGTGCTATCAAAATGAAAAATGTGATTTTCGCTGAGTGGCCCCACCTGTGACTCATCCATCTCTATTAGGGCCGAGAGTCAGAGTGAGTTATGGGAAGTCCTGGTTAACCTCAGGAGAATTTTTTTCCTAATTTTGGGGGTGGTTTTGCTCGCTGGGGAGATCTAGCAGAGGATTCTCAGGGAAAAAAAATAGTTTAATGCTAATATAGCGCAGCATTTATTAAAAGGAAGTATTTTGCACGTCAGAGAATCTGTCAAAGGCATGAATTTAGAAACAAACAAACAAAAAAATGACCTTACCTGACCACAAAATCTTGTCAATGCGTTATCTGTTTGTGGCGGGTAACCAAATTTGAAACTGGGTTCTCACCGGGGTGGTTGTTTCCATCCCTCGTCGGGGAATGAGAGAACTAGCTTTAAAAAACCCTGCCAAACTAATAAAAAGCCAATATTTAGTTTGGCCCAAAAAATGGAAACCTCTCTCTTCTGCGAGACCGCTTGCTCCCCAAGATGCTGCTGACCTCAGGGAGATTATTTTTAGATGATCTCATTTTTAGGCTTCTTCCCACCAGAGAGGGATGGGGCCAGAAAGTGGGATCTGTCCCCAAAGCATCGCCGGGCTGCTTGAGGAGCTCGTTGGTGTTGCTCAAACCCATCCTGACCCATCTTTACAGGGGCAGGAGGAGAAGCGGATGCTGCGATGGGCACGTTGGCGAGTCGAGAGACGGTGCACGGGGCAGCATCTCTTTGGGGCTTTCTGCTCCGGCCTTTAAGTTATTTAGTTGATGGTTTGGGAGTGTTTTTCTTCAATTTATGAAGTTTCTGTGACAGGGTATGGAATTAAAGCAGGGTTTGTCAAATCAGAGCGCTTTCCTGAAAGCTCAAAATGAGTTCTTGCTTTTTTCTGCCTATTAGAAAGAAATATTATTTTCTTCAGAGGAGGGGGAAAAAAAAATCTATACATTCCTGGTTTAAATCTGAAACTAGAAAATCAAATCTTTCTCCTTGCTGCTCGGTTGGCGTGAAAAGTCTCATCTGGGAATGGGGAAGCATCGCTGCCCTTTGCTGCTGGTGTGGGTTACCCTGGGGCGAAGCTCACGCAGTTTTCCACGTCAAGAGGATGGAAATCCTGGCTGAGAAGCTCTCCCTGCGTCCCTCCGAGACCCTGGCATGCCGTAATATCCTATATTTAACTTCAGAGCCCGCTTAGGCTAAATAAGAGCCCTTTTATAGGGAATGGGAAAAGTCAAACATATTGCTTGGGTTTACAAGTAGTCATTAAATATTTGTTGCTGGGCTGTGATGGGCTCCCATTCTGTCTCTAGCTCGCTGTCAAGCCTGTTTAAAGGGATATAAATAAGCCCAGAGGGGCTCTGTGGCTGCGTTGGCCCAGCTCTGCCAGGGACAAGCCCCCGGCTTTGAATTTTCGGAGGGATTTTGGCTCCCCAGGTTTCTGCTTCCCCCCCCGCCCCTCCGTACAGAACCGCCTGATAAAGCAATAACTCAGCTTTATTGATTATGTCAAAGGCAGTAATTCAAGAAAGCTATTTAAATTCGCAAGAGGAAGCTATCGCAATTATAAGTGTCTGCAGCAGATTATTAATCACTTTTGTTATGGCTATCAAGCCGCGAGACAGACATTTTCTGTAAGGCTTACGTGAGCGCCTGCTTTTCAGTAACGACTTGGGTTTCGCTCGCTTATTGGTTCGTAATGCGGAATTAAAAAAAAAAATAAGCAAACTGTTCTTTACCTAAATCAATATGCATCGAGCTTTATAGGATATTGCTACAGGAGCCTCTCAACTTCCAGTAGTTTAAATTCCTATTCTGTTTAATCCAGCCCAATCCCAGCACTACTCCGCGCTCCACTTCCCTTTATTTCTCCAGCCTTATTCCCGCAATAACGCTGCCATTTGGGGCAAAGCAAGCTGATTTCTATTTGCCTGCACGTAAACGTTAGCGAAAGGCTAAATCCAGACCCCTCGCAGCGGCCGGTGCTCTTGCTGGCTCGCAGAGCTGCCCCGGGGTCTCGCCGGCACGTTGCATGTGGCCGTGGCCATACCGTGGTCCCCGGTGGGTTTTTGGGTCTGAGCCTGTATGCCTGGCACTTCACATCACCTGCTGCCACCCGAATCCCTGTGCCATCGTCTTCCCCATCTGCTTTATCGATGCCTCACCCCCTGCCCAGCCTCCCACGATGTGCCGCAGCTCACGGCAGCGGGGAAACCGCCCGTGAGTTATTGCTTTGTACCAGGAATATCTAACGAAGTAGAGGAAATTTAGGCGAGAGGAATAAAACCCAGTGAAGCGATGGAGAGCGTAACCCATGGGGAATGATTAATAAGAAATGGAGGACCCACGTGGGAAGGGGGACGTCGTGTCACCGGAGAGCTGCGATGGTTTGCTGGATGGGGCTGGGGGCACCGGGGAAGGGAAGGGGCAGAGCTGGGGCTCGTGTCTCCACAGTGCTTTGGGTCCTTTGGGTGCGGAGGATCCCGGTCCAGGTGATGCCCTGCTCCTCCCCCCAGCTGGAGCTGGCCTGGGGCCCTTCTTCCCCATCTCCTTGCTCAGGGTCTGCTGCAGATGGATGTTTTTGGGGCTGGTTATTGCCGTTCAGCTCTCCTGTGAATATCTGGCTCTTCCAGCCAGGGAAAATGGGCTTTTACACCACTCCTTTAAATTACTACTTACCTTTGGTTACCGGTGAGCCCCCAGAGCTGATAACGCCGGCAGGTTAAAGCCGGGCAGCCTTGGCTGATGGCCAGGCCCCATTTATGCCGTGGACAGGTTTGGTTTGGTTTTTTTTTTTCCCCAGAAAGGCAGTTAAGCAGAACATTTCTCTATAAAAAGCTGCAAAAGAGATCAGAGCAGCTCTCCCTCTCTTCTTCCATCTCCTTTGCTTAGTGACCTAGAACTAAATGTTTTATTATTAGAAGGGGGAAAAAAAAAAAAGTAATATATATATATATTCAAGGCAGGTCTTTGATACAGGGTTTGGGAGGGCTATTCTCTACCGCAGGATGAGGTGATGCTTGCATGGGTCACCTGCTGAAGAGGATAAGAGGCCTGAAGCATCCTCTCCAGGGGATGAACAGGTGTGGGGTCCCTGTAAGCACGGAGTCAGCTCCCCGCTTTCGTCCGCTCCCTGCTGAACTGGGGCTTTGAAGCAGCAGCTTTGGTTTGGGAAGGCAAGGGGCTGGTGGGGGTCAGCAGCCCTGCGGAGCGGGGTCCTCTGTGGGACCAGCTCTGGGTCCCCCATAAGGGACCAACCCTGGTCCCCTATGGGCTTCTGATGAGAGTCCGGGGTTTGGTTGCTCGTCTCTTGTAAGATCAGGACGGTGGGGTGGGAGGTGCAGGACAGCTGGGGAGATGCCGTCCCGATGGACAAGAGAACCTTGTCCTGGGTGGCCTGGGCCAGGGGACCTCATGTCCTCCAAAATGCAGCAACACACCATCTTGGCACAATCCCTTTTTCCCCCCTCAAAGTTGTGCTGGTTTTGATTAAAATCCTTATCAAACGTTTATTTTGCCTGAAAAGAAGCTTTTGTTCTTGCTCTGGGGCCTTTCGGTTATAAAAACTTTGGCCAAAACCACTTAATTAAAACTGTATTTTTCCACTCTGTCCATCAGGAGGTTGTTTCAAAGCTCATCAGCGCCGTGGTGCGTAACGGGGTGTCGGCGGGGGTAGCAAAGCCTGGGCGTGCGAGCTGGGGGGGAGCCAGGGCTGCAGGCAGCGACGGCTCCTCTGCACCCCAAAACCAGCAGCGTGAACTCTCACAGAACCCTAGAATATCTGGAGTTGGAAGGGACCCACGAGGAGCATCGAGTCCAACTCAGCGGTGAGCGGGGACGTGGGACAGGCAACGGCAGCCTTCCCTGGGAAGGACAGCGCTATTTTCCTTTTGGGGCTAATTTACACTCGGAGGAAAAAACGTAATTCATAAAGTGGTCACGTCGGGCTCAGGTTGCCAATGGATGCGTGACCATGACGGAGCAGAAAACAAGGTTTAATTTAAATGAAAGGTCTCTTCCCAGAAGATGCTCTCTGCAGCATCCCCGCAGCCAGGTAGGGCTTTGGCTTTCTCTCCTCCATCAATATCCGCTACTCCGTGGCTGACAAACGCGCCCTTCCCCGGGCCCTGCCTCCGAATACTCGTGTACCTTCAGATAGCTAAAAACGGCAGCGTAGAGGCGAGATGTTCCTCGCCTTGTTGAGCGCGGGGTTTTTTATTTTGGCTCTATCGCGTCAGCTATAAACGGCTATTAGAAATTCTCCTGCGAGAGTCAACGTACAAAATGCTTCGGTTTCTGTCCCAATTATAGAGCGGCAGAACGGAAAGAATTAACGCTGCAGTAGCAAATGTCAGGCAAAGAGGTTTTTCTAGGGGAATTGCCCTGAAAATGTATTTGATGGCTGCCTTGTATTCCTGGGTGCAGAGCGCACAGCCCCTGCGAGACGCCGATGATTTTCACGTCAAAGACAGCTACGTCCGTGTTACGTACGCCGCAGGGCGGGCGTGATTGCGGCGCTGGGTCGTCTCTCAGCTGGGCATCGCGGTTCTTGATTGAAGACCAATACGCAATTAAAAACTTGTCTCTCCAGGCAGCTCCTGGATGTTGAATACCAAGAGCAAACGCATCCAGGACGGGTGCCTTGTTGGTGATGGGCGATAGCCGGGTTTCCTCTTGGTCTGCCCCGGTCCGGGGCATGGGGAGGGGCGTTCCGAGGCCACGTTTCATTCACCTCCCCTTAACCTCCCAGTACGATGCCCCTTGATACAGCATCTCCATGGAGCAGCTGGTGCTGGCACATCCCAGCAGGTTTTGCCGTGGTGAATTTGGAGCTGTGCTCCCCAACACCGCTGCTCCCGCGCGGGCACGGGCGTGAGGTGCTGCCTTGTTGGTTTTTCCATCTTTCCTATCTTAATTTTCCCAGAAAACCTTCTTTTTAAGGCAAGCCCTGTGCCATGGACCAACAGAGCTCAGCTGGAGGTTTCATGATAGGTGAAAAGGGGTGCAGCGTGGTATTTCCTGAGCTGCCAGTGCTGGGCTGCGACGGGGATGGAGAGAGGAGCAGCAGCTAAAAACTGCCCTTGGTTTGGGGATGGATTTAGTTTTCTTTCCTTAAATGTAAATATCTCTTCAATAACTGGACTTGCTTTATTGTGGCCTACGTTTCGGTTGCCTGGTTCATCTTTCTTTGTCCTTTTACACCTTTTAGCGCAGAGGGGGACGGGTTGCGCAGCATGGACGGAGGAAAGCCAGGCTGAAAAAGCGCGGTGATTTCCCATTTTCCTTTTCGTAACGGTCACGAAACCAACAGCCAGAGCCTCCGCTTCGTAAGCAAACACCTCAGAACTGATGGATGCTGCCACTTCACTGGGCATCACTTGGATCATATTTTTATTTGCGCTATACAACGTCTCCCCTCCATTAGCACCGATGTTTTTAGGTCTTGTTTTCACATAAATCTTGCTGTGCCGGCTCCCAAAGGCAGCGATACTTGCGGCTTCTCATCGCGGCTGCTGTCGGCATGGCTCGGAGGAGCAGTCATCCTGCGGGATGTGCAGACGGACGGACGGCACTGCCTGCCCCGGCACCGAGGGCGAGACGGGAAGAGCCGAGGTGAGAGTTTGCGGTGGGCAGGAGGAGGATCCGGCAGTCAGGCAGGGGATGCTCGGAACGGACACGGCACCAACTTCATTTTTCTTTCTTTTGTTTCATGCAAGACGAGGACTAAACGTCGTGTACGGTCTCTGCTGTGCCAGTTCTCGAGATGTAAAAAAAATAAAATTAAAAAAAAAAAAAAAATTACTGCAAACAACCCCCGAACAGTCTGTTCGAGCTGGAAATCTTACCGCTTACTTGATACGACCTTTTTGGCTGCGGGGAAGGGAAAGCAGGTTTGTATTTCTCATAAATAGCAACCTCGTAGGACAGCAGGAGGCGCGGAGGGAAAGCGTCTCCCCGAGTAGCCCAAGGGTAACCCCGTTGCGTGGGTAACCCCGTTTCGTGGCTAACCCCGCCGCCGATCCCTGACGGCGGCTGCCCATCGCCGTGCCCAGGTGATGCTCCCGCCTGGCGACGCTGGCGCCTCCGCCGCAACACCTTGTCTTCCCAGGCGTGAAATTCGGGAGGTGACGGCTGCTCAGGGGGTCGATGTGTCCCTGGACGGGTGTCTGCTGGCAGAGAGCTTCAGCCAAAAAGGCCAGAGGGGAAAAATACATGTTTGCAGGGATGCGGCAGCATCCCTTGCGGTAGGAGACTTTCTGGTGAACGTGCGGTGGGCAAATCGGGGCAACAAACCCTGTTTGGCAACAAGCCGATCTCCGGCGGGGACCTGTTATCGGGAACCGAGAGTCGCCCAGAAAAGAGCTGTGGAAGAGCTGGTGCGAGGAGCCACCTCTTCCCTGTTCCCTGTTTCCTCCGGGAAAGGATGGGAAAGGTGTAAAAAGAGCGGGGGACGCTTTAAACTGAAAACAGTCAGAAATGTCTTGTGTTTTGCAGGATTTAATGAAAAAAAAATTTTCCTTCCCTGCCCTTTTATTGCTCTCCGCTTGCTCTGTCAGCCTGCCTTCCCCGTGAGCCCCGGCTGTGCGCTGCAGCCTGTCCTCAAGCCTACGGAAAGCAGGTTTCCCTGGTCTGTGGGCGAGCTCATCGCATCAGCGCAGGGACCAAAACCGCGGGGATTTACCCCAAGATGAATGACTGGCTTCCATGGCCCAACTGGGTGGTTTTATTGCTCTCCTGGAGCTTCAGCAGCATCGTGAGGATGAGGAGGGAGCAGGACAGACCTTCCCAGGCACAGCCACATGGCCAAAGAGGTTTCAAAGGAGATAGACGTCCGAAAAACTTTGCCTCCGGCCAGCAGCCAGGCACCGGCCGTGGCTCCGGGCACTATCGGTGGCTTTGGCCACCCCACGGCGTGTCCCCAGGGCTGTCCCATGGGTCTGCATGCCTGCCGGTGCCTGCATCTGCAGCGGCACAGGGCGCTTTCTCTTTGGCAAAACGATGGGGTAATTAATTTCAGGGCCATTGTGCCGCCGTGGCAGGCTCTGATTTATAGCCCAGGGAACAGCTTCTGGTTCAAAGTGCACATCCGCTGTGTTAATGCTCCATGATCTTTACCCCCTTGAGGAAATGGCAGAGAATGAGGAGATTATCGCCACCAGACTGGGCTCCCCGTATTACCATGATAAAGCCGGCGCAGATGAGGGGTGAGCTGTGCATACAGAGCAGCTTCTCCTCCCCGCAGTGAAGACCCCGGCGGTGTCTTCCCCAAGGACCGGGATGATGAGGGACTGTCGGTCGCACAGTTCCTGTACCCAGCTGCTGCTTGGGGCCCTTCATTTTTTTTTTTTTTTCCATCCCTTTTTGTCTATTAATTGCGCTGCTAAGAGGCACTTTAGGAAATGAGCGCGATGGGACAGGCTGGGGGGAAAAGGCTGGTGGCTGCCTGGCTCCTCTGGGGCTGGGGGTTCCAAATTCCTCCTTTTCCCAGTGGAAAAGGCTCGGTGGCTCGGAGGGGCAGGTGGATGGCAAGCTGGTGTGCAGGGTATCGCCCACCCCAAATGCCTCCTTCCAGCCCCGCTCAGCCAGCAGCCGCCCCGACCCTCGGCTTCTCCGTTCAGCAGCTTTTGGAAGCTGTTTTTCGATGTGCGGAGTCCGTGAGCCCGTGTAAGTCATTCACCTGGCACAAAACCACCTCTTTTTACTGGATCTTTTGTCTTCTGCTGGTTTCTGGGAGCACTTTCAGCCCTGGGGTCCTGAGACCCGGCGAGGCGGGTGGGCAGTGCAGAGGTTTCCCAGGAGCGGCTGTCGGTCTGCGATGAGTCTGTCTGTCTGTCTGACTTTTCCTAACACCAAGCGCTGACTGTTTTCAGGCCCGCCGAAGCTTTTGAGGGTTTGGCTTTCCATCCCTGCTGAGGATGCTTTTGCTTCTTGAAAATAAAGGGCTACGTTTCTGCTCTGCATCATGTCCGAAGCAAGCCCGGCTGCGAGCGAGGCTCGCCGAAAGGGCTCGGGGCAGGTCATGGGATTGCTGCGAGGAGCCGAGTGTCACCTTTTCGGCTGAGCTGGGTGCCTGGGATGAAACAAACCTGCGTGGGAAACGCGCCCTGGGCACCCCAACCCACCCTTGCTCAGCACCGCTCCCCACTGTCACAAGGGTCCCTTGCAAGATGGTGCCTTGGTGGGGAGAAACGCTGCACCCAGCTCTCGGGGACGAGGACACGGACCTGTTGCAGGGATGTGCGTTGGGCAAAGGATGATGGCAGGGTTGTAGCCTTGCAGGGTAAATGCTAAGAGGCAAGGTCTTTTTTTTGGAAACACTCATCAACCCCTGCCTGAGATTTCATTTGGGAAAGATTTGTGGCTGCGCTCGGGTCATTTGGGGTAATTTCGTCGTTATCTGACTGTTCCTTGGAAAGCAGCTTCTTGTTGCACCCGGTTTGGGGTCACCCTGATCTGCAGCAGCAGCAGCGAGGGGTCCCCGGGAAGCTCCTGAGCACCTTCCCTGGGTCCAGCCATCCCTGCCAGGGGCCTGACCCAGACCCCGGGGAGATCGGCGGGCTCAGATCCTGGGTCGCTTCAGCAGGATTCGGATCAAGCCCGAAAATATTCAGTGCCTTGAACAGGAGGGCTCTGCAGGCTGCTGGGGTTTCTAGGCGGTGTTCTAATACTAATAATTAATACAGGGATGTGTATAATCCTGTGCGCGGAGAGCTGAAGCGTTCCCCAAAGCTTCTTTGCATCATAAAACTCCTAATCAAATACAGAATAGATCCCTGCCCTCTCCGTAGCTTTAATCCTACTTCTCTTCCAGAACTAAATGGCTTTAAATTCCTCAGCCCCTGGTGTATTCAACTGCAGAGGCAAAAACTTTGCCATTTTCAAATCCTCCCCGAGTGCCAGACCAAAATCTCTGCAAACACAGGCTCCGTAATCCTCGCTAATTTATCAAAGGTGCTCCTGAGCGCTGATTTTTCCCATGCCGCACTCCTGGATCAGAATTACAATTGATTGACTATAAAATGATAATTATACACTGGGAGCTTTGCATTGTGTAAACACCTTAAATTGATTCTCCTGCCCTGCCAATTGTGAAATTCTTTCCATCGCGTGCTGGCTCTGTCTGAGATCGAAATGATGATGCCTTTTAAAAACTTTTCTCCCATGTATGGATTTTCTTGTTTAAAGCAGGCAGCGAGCGTGCCTTCTCCTCTGCGTGGGGCTGATGCCGGAGCTGCAGAAACTCTCCCTGCAAACAGCGACTGGAAATGGAGTTTTTCCAAGGGCCGTGGCTGCAAAATAAGGTCTGCACAAGGACCGCCGGCTCCAGGGGTCACGGATGAAATGGGGCAGTGGCTTGGGTGCTTCCCCAGGCGCGCGGGTGGGAGCTGCTGGAGATGCTGTGGCTGGAGCGAGCCCGTCCCATGCTTGCCCAGGCACAGCACAGGCATCTGGAGATGCTCCTGCTACTTCAGAGGTGCTCGCCAGCACGAGCGTATTAGAACAGGCTAGAATAGTTTGGTTGGAAGGGACCTACAGGGATCACCTAGTCCACCTGCGATATCGCACGGCCCTTGGAAGGCTGTGGTTCATCCAGGGATGCCCTCCCCAGGAACCCCCTGGTTTTCCTCCAGCCTCCCGTCTCCTGCGTGCACAGGACTATTCCGTATTGAAATAGTGATTTCCTCTGCTGAAACGGTCTCTTAATTTTAGACGGTTTAGGAAAGGCTCGTTTTACATCAGTATTTAGGCTATAAAAAGAATCCCACAAGCGTAGCAGTAAAGGGGAAAAGCCACCCTTCCATTTCTTGACACATCTGTATTTTTAGTCTGCTGCTTTGAATAGCAGAAAATATTCCTGCAATCTGTCTTTGGGCTTTAATGTTAGTTCACATTTCACATATTCCAGGGAGGGCTCTTTCTGAGAAAGGCATCGAGAGGCATCCCCAGACAGCCAAACCATCTGGAAAACCCAGAAACCTGGACCGAACTGACTTGAAACCAAACTTCCCTTCCAATCCTCCCGAGTGCCGGGGTTGGCCCTGCCAAGGGGGGCAGCCGCCGCGGCTGCTGGGCTGCCCCGCAGCACCTCCGGCCCGGCCCGGCCGGGGGGGCAGGAGAGGTTTTCTCCCTCCTCTAATGGGACGCTAATGTAGCATTCAGAGGGCCGCGCAGCTAAATCAATATTGCAGCAGCATCATTTATTTAAATGCGTGTGAACGATGCTCTTTAATGTCTGTTCGGCAGGAGGATGCTGCGGTGCTGGGGGGACCGGGGATGGCGCCGGGGCGGCAGAGCCGGGACCGATGCGGAGTTAATGCACCAAACCCCCGGTGTGACCCTGCTGCTGGGCGAATAAAAGCGAGGGCAGGGTCCCTTCCCCTCGTCCCTCTCCTGTTTGCTCAGAGCTCGCAGGCTGATGGCCATCCGTCTCTGTCTGGGCGGATGGAGAATGAGCCTTGGGGGTGGGTATCGATGTTTCAAAGCCCCCCCCGCCACGTGCTCAATGGACAGAGCATCCTATATATGGGGCCATAGGGGAGGGCACCGCCGCATCCCGCTGCCACGGGGGGTGAGCAGTGGCTGTGGTCTAGAAACAGAGGACCAGAGGGAGAGAAAATTAAAAAAGGAAGATCGATAGGTAATTAAGTCTGGCTTATCCACAGTCCCCGGGGGCTCGCGCTCGCTGGGAGGCTGCGCCGTGGTCTGCCCCGCAGAAAGCGCGTGGGGTTTCACGGTGGTTTGCTGGGCCTGGAGGGCAGGACGGGGTGGTGCAGGACCTCGGGCTTTCTCCAAGATGGAGAGTGCAAGAATTGTGTTTGTTTTTAAGCTGCTGTGTACGTCCCGAGGTTGCTTCTGTGG
Organism: Balaeniceps rex; assembly: GCA_013401315.1. Classification (NCBI taxonomy): domain Eukaryota; kingdom Metazoa; phylum Chordata; class Aves; order Pelecaniformes; family Balaenicipitidae; genus Balaeniceps; species Balaeniceps rex. Next base: position 328,160 of record VYZW01009457.1, on the reverse strand, counting down.
TGTCTGGCGGTGGGTAACCACGGGGCACGCTCAGAAATAAAGCCAAGCTCAGCGGGCACCGGCGGCGGTTGGGGCAGGCGGGGGTGTCCCAGGGAGTGCCAGCGTGGGGCCGAGACCGCAGCTCCTGGGGACACTCAAACTGCCTTTCCCCTCAGAGCAACCCCTCACGCTTCTGGATTTTTGGAAATCTCTTCTTCAGTTGTTCCCTTAAGTATTCGTTGGATGTCTTCCTTTTTCATTTTTGTTTTTTTTTTTAAAGCTTCTTCATCCAAATTCTTTGCTCCGTTGCTCCCCTAAGGATCATGTTTGCATTTGGCAGGGAGGGAGCTGGCTTGGTAAACACAGACCTTGGTGAAGTGAAGCCAGAGGGATTGCAGGGAGCTCTCTGTACCTCTGCCTGCAGCTCGAAATCGTCTTCCTTTCTGTCTTACCCACGTAAGAGACTCGGTACGCACGGATCCTGGCATCCCGCTGGCTGGCGATGGCTCTCCTCCCCGGCGTTCTCCTTGCAGGAGGCGGGCGAGGGCTGGTAGGACCGCGCTTCGTTATTTACTGCCTTGCCGAGCGTGCAAACGCAGCCTTGCGCGGCACGCCTGCCTCGGCTGTACGGTCTGGGAGGAGCAGATTGCTCTGATTTAGCCATTTTGTTAGCTGGAGGAAGGATGTTATTTTTGAGCAAGGGCACGTTTGCCCGCGTCGCTTTGGGGCCCCACATCGGTCTCCGTCCCGTCCTCTGCTTTCTCTGGGACTGGCGCAAAAGCTCCTTCAGCGGCGCTGGGGAGGGCAGGGGAGAAAACGGCCCCCAGTTCCTCCCAGGTGCCGAGAGGAGCCCCACGGGTAACCTGGAGATTAGGGGAGGAATGTGAACAATTTGGGACGAGCCGACAGTACCGTGGTGCTGGCTGGCACGGCCAGGGCTGCCTTCCGCCGGCTGCGATCCCCAGGGCCCCGCGCCGGCAAAGCACCGAGCAGGGCACGGTGCACCGGGGGCTCTGCCCCTCTCCTCTGCTCCGGGATTGCTGGGAAGCCCCGGGGTGCGAATGTGCACGGTACTCCAAGAAATCCCGTCAAATCCCTCGGCCCCATCGTGGAGCCGGGCTAACGAGGGGAGCTCTGCTTTTCCTTCATTAAATGCGTGGCCGGGCTCTTTGGCAGCATCCCCCTTTCTCTTCCCTCCCTCCCCTCCAGGGTGACGTTGAGCCCATCTAATCGCGCCGCAACCGGGCGGTAATCTAAATCCATGTCACAAAGTAAATTGACTTTAATCCCGCGATCGCAGCTCCTGCCTTCCCCTCGGTGGGCAGGTTTGGCTTGAGCCGCAGCCGCCTGCAGGGCTGGTGGGCTGTTTCTGTTTGGCTGGGGTTTCGGTGGCCATCCCCAAGCCCGGGGACCTGGTTTTGCAGCAGCACCCGGGCTCCCGTGCACCGCGCGGATGGGACCTGGGCACCCCAGCGCTGCACCGAGGGATCTGTTCCATCCCCGAGCCACATTTCAGTTCAACTTTGTTAAGGTGAAGGCATTGCCCGAGTGTCTGGGTTGCGCTAACACGTGCCAAATGCACACGGAGCCGCTCCGTATCAATTTTAAAACAGCAAAGTCCGTCCCGGCAGCACCGCGGTGTGCCAGGGTCCCCACTCCGAGGCCACGTGGGGTCCCTGTCCCCCAGCATCCCACCTCAGCCCCGTGTTAAGCTGAGCCACTGGGTTTGGTGGCCTTCGGGGTACTGCCCTTGGCTGGGGAGCAGGATCATGTCCAGGCTCAGCGTTTTCTCCGTGAGTCAGCATGTTCTCGGCAGAGCGTTATCGCCGTAGACAAAATAAACTGATTTACGTACACGGTCCTTTTACTGTTACAGCGAGTTTTAATATGTGGCTGCTCTGGTTTTCCTTTCACCTCCTTCAAATGACTCAACTTTGCACGCATCTGGTGTCCTTATTTCAGGCTAATGATTCATAACGACGGTAACGCACGGAGAGCGGAGGGAGAGGTGCAGGATTGGTGCCTCCACGGGGAGGTTCGCTGGGTGAGTCACGGCAAGCCGCCGGGCAGGACGCGGCACGTCGGGCGCTCCGGCTTCCCAGGGAAAAACCGGTGACTCGAAGGCGGCAGGAGGCTTAGCCTGTCCCCGTGGTGTTGGCATCGCCCGGGGGCCGGGGAGCTCCGGCTCCAGCCTTCGCTCCTTCCCGAGCCGGTTATTCGTTGGTGTAACAGCTGAAAACAAATCTCGCGCGGTATCAATGGACATTTTAATCACCTTTTATGAATTATCTTGGGTTTCAATCCCTACATGCAATCAGTTGCTTAATCCGGCTGCGGGTGCAGCGAGCATGAGATGCCCGTTGCCCCCCGTGGCTGCGGGAGCCCCTCTGCCCCTCGTGGGTCTGGGCACCCCCGGGACTTTCGGGGAGGCCGTTTCGGTGCCCTGGCCGTGCCGGTGCTGCCAGGGTCCCACCGTAGCCCTGTGCCACCGGTGGGCAGGTGCCGGCTGGTTCTGGCGCGGGCATCAAGAGGGTTTGCAGGGGCTGCTCGGGGATTATTCACCGCCCGAGCTACGCGGCAAATTGAGCACGAAAATAGATTTTTCTGTTAATTTATTCTGGCCAAAACGTGGAAGAAAAGCCACAAGCTGCAGGTGGGGGTGCCCAGCGCGGCACCAAAGGTGCCGAGTTGGAGGGGCAGCTGCCGAGGAGGCGGGTGCATGGATGTGGTCGGCCTCAAACCAGGGACACCCGGCGCCCTGCGAAGGAGGGAGAGCCTATGGCGTGGATATGAAACCCTTTGGCGCAATATGGTGTTTCTGAACCCAAATTGCCCCGCTCCCAGACAAGGAGTGGGAGACCTGGGGGGTCTCCATCTGCTCCCGCACCCTGGGGAGGAGGGACAGACCTGCACGAGAGCAGGAGGAACAACTGCAGAAACCAGATTCCCAGCTACCCGTCGTAAAATTACTTCCCTGAGCAGATAACTCACATATTGCAGGAGTCAAATGTGAGGAGCTAAGCGAAACCGTGGCGTAAGCCCTTCGGGCTCGGCGTGGTTGTGGTGGGGATGAATTTGGCCCGGAGATTTTTGTTCAGCTGCATTGAGTTACCAGCCATCTGGCTCCGTGCGCTGTAATCTGCAGCTTCTCCAAGCCCATATGGGGAAGCAATATTTTTTTCGCCGTGTATGTTATGTTTCCCAGAACGTGTGGCCCATACATTTAAAATATTTGAGAGCTGCCTCCTGTACTAGCAGATAATCTGGAGCCGTGGCACCGGAGATTTCTTTGGAGGAGAATTTATTTCCCTGTGTTTTAGGCGGCTTTAAAACACCAGCCTGGGAAATGCGGAGCCGGGAAGGGAGCGATTGGCTTCGGGCATGCGGAGGGGCTGGCAGCACGGGCACTGCCTACACCTGCTCCCTAATGATGATGCTCTGATAATAATAATAATCTTTTTTTATCCATTTGCAACAGCTTGGGGACCTAAATCCCTGCCCGTTTGCAACCTGCCTGCCCCTGGGTTGAACAGGGAGGTAGCACCAAGCATGGGAAAGCACGTCTGAGCCCAGGGTCAGGCCAGCCTGGAGGGGGGGTCCGGGAGGACCCTGGGCAAAGGGGGCTCCTTCTCCACCCAACAAACCAGCCCCGGCTTTGCTGCACTCTCCAGCCCCGAATCCGCACGCCCTGGAGCCAAACTGGCCTCTGCCAGGGACGGGTGCTGCCCGGGCTGGGTGCCTGCCCCTCACGCTGGCGGGGAGGGTCGGGGTGTTTTAGCTGGCAGCGGATGCGGCAGAGCATCGTGAGCATCAGTCTCTGAAAGACAATAGCTCCAGACAGGGCTCCGATAAAGATCAAGCGTTTAAAAATATGTTCATGGCGTAATTTTATACCCAAAATACACGGCGGTGCACTATACAGCTTAAGTGTAAGTGAATGGTTTCGTATTACTTTGAATATACGGACAGCTTAGCTTATGAAATGTATAACTCATCCGGTGTATGGAAAACCAATACGTCTTCCATATGGGCAACAAATCAGAGATGATTATCCTCGGGGAAGAAAAAAAAAAATGGCCATGCTGTATTGAGTATTTTGACTTGGAGTAGACGCAAGTTTTCATTCCTGCTTCATGACTGAATTTCCTAAGCTGAACAGTCAAATAAAATGACCTCACTCTCTCGCTGTGCCACGGCGCAGGTTTGCTGAGAGCTGCTCGCTCTGCGCGAGAGCCGGGGCAGGCTGCTTTCCAGCCGGGGAGGGCAGCGGGAGCGTTGCCATCAGCCCCCCGCTTTGTTTTTGTTCAAAGGCAAAGAGTTGTTGGTGGCTCAGCGCCGGGTTGGTGGCTCCGGCACGACGGACCACGCTGGTGCCTGCCAGGCTGAGCCAGCTCCGAGAGCCGCGGTTTGGTGCCGGTGATGGGGAGAGGACGCGAGGCGGGAGCCAAACTCCCACAAAACAGCCAAGCCCTTGGCCAAAGATGCCCGAACAGCGGGAAAAGCTGGCAGGGCGCAGGCAGCGCCCCGCTCGCCGCCTCCGGTTTCGGCATCCGAGGGCCACGGCCGCTCCGACACGGTTCCTCCTCCTGGTACCGGCTTGTAAATATGTCAAGCTCGGAAGATGATCTTGTTATGGGAAGATTATGCTAATGAAATGTTTCCTGAGATCAAACTCATTTTGTGTTCAAAAGCATTAAAATAAATGGCTTCTAATTGAATCTTATAAACGGTCCCCTCCTGATAATGAGCCGCTATTAATTATAATTGAAGGAAGGCAGAACATAAACACAGCGGCAGTGCGGGGGGAGGCGACGGCACGCCGGGGCAGGCCGTGGCTCTGCGCTGCCCCTCCTTCAGGGGTCCCAACCTTCCTCCCCCCGTCCCTCCCGCGCTGCCGGCACCGCGGTCCCTGGGCTGATGCACGGGGGCTTTGCCAGGGACGTCCCCAACTGCCTGGGACATCCCAGGGGACCCTCCTTGGGCCTTTGGAGAAGAGGGGAAGCAGACGCACGCGCTGAGCTCAATAAAATTACGTCCTGCAGCCTTTAAAATCTCAGTCCTTCCTACTATTATTGTTATTATCTTTTTTTTTTTTTCCTTTCCGTAGGCCCAAATCCCTGCCAGGCACAGCATGTGCTGTCCAGCCAGGGTGACCTCATCTGCTTCGAAGCAGAAAACGGGCATCTGAGCTCAACCAAAGAAAATTTACAGGAATTCATCTGTCAACAGGGACGTTTCCATTTAATAAGTGCTCGGTTTGAGATCACATTAGCCCTTCAATTATTTATAAGGTGAAATTGTACAACTTCTCCGTTCGGGTCTAAAAAAAGAAGCAAATGGCTTTTGTTTTCCCTTCACCTCAGCCCGTCAGCCAAAACTCAGTGGGGCCATGGTGGGTGTCCCCGAGGGGTGACGGGGGTGACAGCCTTGTTGGACAGTCCCCGGTGCAGAGCCGGAGGGGTTTCGGGTGCTCTGAATACGGGCTCGGCAGAAAAACCCACCAAGGGTGCTCGGTCCTTGGCTGCTTTTTGCAACGGGTGCCCGTGGCCACGGGCTGGGGTGCCCCTGGGGGGGTGGCAACGGGTGCTGGGGCACCCTTGGCACCTTCCTCCTCAATTTTCCCCCTTTGACGTCTCTATTTAAAGCGCTGCTCCCTCCGGCATGCCTCTTCCCACGTGGTTATCCAGGTGGGCGGCATGATCCGGGCTGGGATTTGCTCTGCCCGGCAGGCTAATGCCCCTGCGCCTCGCTCCGGAGTCACTAATGGCCTTTGCTTTTATGTCTCATCTGCTTGAAGGGATTAAAAGGGAATAATTAAATAGCCAGCAATACGGCCATCGATAAAACTGCACTGGTAATGACGGCAAAAACCGTACCACCAGAAGAATATAAAGCTCCGCTGACTTGTGCGCAGCGAGGGAGCGCTCCGCAGCCGCGGCGTGTTGGCAGAAATGGTTAAGCCGGGGCAGGCTGTGCCCGAGGAGCTGCGCGTCCCCTGGGCACGCCTGGTATCCGTGCATTTAGCTGCTGTGAAATCAATGAGAGCGACTCAGGTTTCCAAGCCGGAGTGAGCTGGCTATTAGACAGCACTAATGCTATATTTAAAAATGCGCTCATCTTGTGCAGTCAAGGGGAGAGAGAGGAAAATGCCCCGGGAAGAGGGATCGCTGCCTCCCCCGCCTCGGCGTGCCTGTTGCCGGCAGCATCGTGTCCCCGGGGTCCCGTACCTCCGATGCGGGGGGAGAGGAGGTCCTGCAGCCCGTGCACGGCCCAAACCTCCCCGATTTCAGCAGCAAAGGCTGAAAGTAAATCTGGGCAGAGAGTAGATCTGCCGGCGCCGCAGAGGGGGGGATGTTAATTCAGTGCGGGGGATGCTCGCCCGGTTCTAACGCAGCGTGAGGAGGAGCTGACGGAGGTCCCGGGGGAACATGGAGTGCTGGATGCGATTTCGGAGGTCGGCTCGATGTTGCTGCGGGTGTTTGCAATACCCAGGGTTGCTCCATGGTTTCATGGCTTTTTGTGGGGATTAGGGGCTGGGAAAGAGAAGGCCCAGGGCAGCCGTGCGGGGGCACGTGCCGCTCCTCCATCAGGATGCTCAAAAGCCTCTTTGCGCAAAGACCCTTGTGATTAAAAGTAAAAATTTTGCGTCCCCTTGGGGTGACTTTTGCTCTGTCCCAGCGATGATTCAAACCCACCGTGAACTTTTGCACGAGGTCTGTGCACATAATAAAATGAGCTCTGCTTACCCCACGGTGCTTTCTGGGTACTTTCCCGCTCGACCCAACAGCCCGTGTTTATTTTCCTGGCAGTGGGAGGTCGAGGCACCAGCGCCTTTGTCCGTTTGTGCTCCGGTCTGGGGTGAAACCCGGCTTTCCGGGGCACGGAGACGGGGGAAGCCTCCGAAGCCACGCACGCCTTTGTCTCTGGTGGTTTGTAGGGGTTCCCCCCGCTGTTTTATGGCTGGGAAAGCCAGCACTAACGTGCTAATTAGATTTAACACCCGAGCTAAGAAAGTGGCAAATTAGCCACAGCGTCGCAGTGTTAACCCTGCGACGGGGCTGAGTTTCGGCATCCCTCCCCGCAGCAACCCGGGAGGCGTCAGTTCAACATGGGTCACTGGCACGGCCAGCCGCTGGGAAGATCTCGGCAGTGGTGATGTTGGGTCGGGCTCTTCCAGCCTCAGGATCCCTTCGTGCGCCCACATCCACCTCTGCCCGAGCCCCGGCGCCGACCCACCCATCCCTGCCCTTGGGAAGGACGCAGCCAACTTGCCTGCTCCGAAAAAAAGCAAAGGTGGATGAAGCACCACGCGCCGAGGACGCGAGGGGAAAATGTCGAGGCGTTGCGGTGCGCGTTAAGCCTGTTGCTCCACTTTTGATACCTCCTAGTGCCAATCCATCTGTCGGGATGAAACTCTGCGTCCCGCACCCCTTCCCATCTCTCTCGGTGAACGAACGTACGTGGGTAGCGGGGTGGGGAGAGGAGGGCAGGAGCTAGTGCTGCTCGCACCGATCCCCATCATGTTATCCCATGGGGGATGACCAACCGCTGAAGTCCCTCTCGGAGCTGCCCCAGCTCCTGGGTGGGAAGCGCAGAGACCCCCTCTCCAGCGGCACCCCCCCACCCCGGCAGCACAAACAAGTGGCGCTGGGGGTTTTTTAAGCAGCACATAAAATCCCGTCGCGCACTGAATCAGCTGCTCGTTTCAACAAGATGTGGCAGGGATGGTAATTGTATGTTGAGTGCTCTCCGGTTGATTAAGAACATATTTATTGAAGTTTATCTTCTGTAATATGTATGAGTCTCTTATTAGATAATTGCTAAACCTCAAACACCTGTTTAACAGATCATATATATACTCCATTACAGAGTTGTTAAACCACACTGGTTTTAATTCATCAAACGCGAATGTGAAATCCATTCTAAATTAAATTCATTTTGAGGCACTTTAGAGGAGGCGTTTCCTCCCCTTCCCCTGTGCAAAGGGGATACGAGCACCGTGTTTCCCGACAGCGACGATGTCTCAGGACGCCTCTACCCTCCGACTGCAAATATTGTCCTTTTTTGCTGGGCAACCAACTCACCAGAGATGTGCAAAAAAAAGCGTTCAAGTGTTTTCATTAAAAAAAACAGAATTGAAAAGGGTTGGTGTCAAAGCCAGGGATGCCGCCACTGCCTGATCCGGTCTGCGGATGTCTGCGGGAGAGGAAGGGCAGGGAAGGGGAAAGGCGGCCGGGCTGCGGGCAGGCTGTGCGAGGATGAGGGTCGCTAAACCCAACCCAAAATTGAGACGGTTTGCATGGCTCTATTGCTTTTTGCGCTAAATCAGCAAATTCCCATTTCAGCCCCGAAGCGCCGCTGATGGACACCCCCTGCGAGCGCAGCCCCGTGCTTCTGCTGGAGGCCCCCATCCATCCTGCCTGGAGGATCAGCCCTGAGCTTTTTTTTTTTGTGGGTTTAAAGCCCTTAATCCCCGCGGCCGGCTCTGCTGCCCTCGCAGGCGGGCAGGGCAGCGCTCACCCGAGGTGCCCCGTGGGGACGGGGGACATCCCACTGCCCCCAGCCCCACGGTGCCGCGTGCGATGAGAGGTCTTTGCTCGTGCGGAGTCGATCCTTTGTTTTCTTCTCTCTTTATTTAATTGTCCCATGGGGGAATGGCTGAGCGCCCTTCATTTTGCAATGCAGAACTGGTGTTGACATGCTTATTTATTAAATGAGTAAGGGTAAGGCCCTTGGAGATGCTATTTAAATAAGGGAGAAGCCTTGCTGCTGGGATAGGAATGAATAAATACACATCGGGCTCTCGTAACCCGTTTATTTCCATCCTGGACCTGTGCAAAATTTTGCCAACACGGTTATTTGTGCAACTCTGCAGCAAACTGGGCCGTGAAGTTACAAAGCCTCCATCCCTCTGCGGACACGTTCCTGCGGAGACGCGTCCCTCCCTCCCGCCGTAGCCACGTGGTCTCCATCTCCATCTTTGGGGGATTTTATAGCAAGATGCTGAACAGCTGAGGGATATTTATTATCAACATCAGGCTGCAGCCGCGCGTCCTCGGCGCGTGGTGCTTCATCCACCTTTGCTTTTTTTCGGAGCAGGCAGTCGGCTGTGTCCTTCCCGAGGGCTGCGATGGGTGGGTTGGCTCCGGGGCTCGGGCAGAGGTGGATGTGGGCGCACAAAGGGATCCCGAGGTTGGGAGAGCCCGACCCAACATCGCTGTTGCTGCATTTCTGGCCGATGTCTGCACAAAAGCAGCACAGGCGCAGTGTTTCTGCCCTTGTTCCCTTCTTTCCCTGCCGGCTGCGTGGACAGCAGGACGGCAGACCGGTACCCGGCTTTGCTGCAGCCCCTGCTCATAGTCATCCAAGGCTTTGGATGGGCTTTATCAAGGGTTTGGGCTCCAAAGTCGACATAAATCACACAGCTGGCAGGCTCTCCCTTTCTGTCTCTCTCTTGCTATTTTCTGTTCGTGATAAAACAATGTGGAAAGGAAGCAGGCAAGCCAAGGGGAGGGTGAGAAGAAACAAGATCCCTTATCTAATGCGTGCCTGAGCTGCTCAAATGTTTCTGTATCAGCAATTATTTTGCCTGGCTTTGGGTTTTCACAAAGCTCTTGAGTCTTGCAAATGCGGTCTGAGATCACGCTGGCAAAGCACAGACCCAAATTCTTCCCTTCTCTCTGAATCTTTCGGTAGCCTTTGAGTGAGACCCGTGAAACATCTCACGTGCGCACCAACGCCGGGGAAACGAGCTGGGAAAAAAGAATTTGCCGGGCTCTGGGGAGATGCTGAGCATCTCCAGCTCTGCCCCGCAGCCCCCAGCGCTGGCTGTCCCCAGCCTCCGCTTGCTGGATTCATTAAAATTGGGGCAGGATCGTGCAGCTTGAGGTTCCCGAGCGCTGCGTGTGAGGATGACTATGTTCCACGCAAACGACTGCAAATGCGCTATACGTTAAGGCATCGCGCTCTGCGTGGGCTTGCACGGCGAATGTGCATTATGGGGATGATTTCTGCACCCATATCCATGTCTGATGGCCCAATCGCTTACAGCGTGAGCTTATAAACTTCTCGCTAAGTAGGAAAAAAAAAAAGAGAAACAACCGCCTTACTATTAATAGGAGAGGAATAATAACTCTTCATCGATGTCTGAAACCGCCTGTAAAGTCGTACGTATATGCTACATTTCAACTAAAGCGACACGCGGCGCTCCGAAAAGCAATATCCCTAAGCTCGGCTCTAGCTCGCGCGTTGATTTTGATATTTTTAATATCGCATCCAGACAACGGAGCCTGTCAACCGCTATGCGAAGCGTTCATTTAACTAAGCCAATTTCAAATGTGTAACAATTATAAAGAGATGGGCTCAGATGAGTCAATTTGTCTCGAGTGTTTTCTAGCTGAACTTAATAATATTGGAGATGTGAGAGAAATTGGAAAAAAATTCACCCTCTGCGTTCAATTCTTTGGAGAAGTCGAAATACCTAATTCACTCTGGCAAATGATAAATGTTCCTCCCCTCTTCTAATTACATCTTGCCTTAGTCACAGCGGTGTCTACTAAATCTCCTTTTGAGACTACACACATCACATACCCTCCTTGTTTTTAAAAAAAAGAAGGGGAAGAAAGGAAAAGTTCTTGATTAGATTTTTTTTTTTTAAAAGCAATTCATTCTGCTCACCCAGGAGCTGGAATTGGCTTTTTGTGCTGCTCACCCCCTTCGTTGTTGCTACTCTTTCATGTGTCACATCCTAAAAAAACCCCTGAAGGTTTACTAAAAAAAAAAAAAGAGAAGTGGTGGGCTATGGCAGTAGTTGGGTGGGTGTCCCTAGGGGAGCTTTAGAAGCACGGCCGGGGGGGAGAGCCCCTATGCACACGTTGATTTTAGTGTTGATGGTGATTTAATCGCTGGGACGAACGAGGGGTTTGCATTTCCACACCTAGAGACGTGCTTTGCTCGTGGGCAGTGCCCGTGGTTCAGCATAGGTGCAGTTGTTCCCCCTTATCTGAAATTGTTGCTATTTCAAGGCACGCTAAATTTTAACAAAATTTTTCCAATTAACAGGAAATTCCAATTATTCAACCAATAAGGGTTCTAGCGTCAGAGTAATTTTTGCCTCGCTGGCTGGGCTGACGGAAACCGTTCAAACCCCTCCAGCACCCCAGGAGCGATGGCCAACGTCCCCCACGAAACCTTGTTGGCCAAGCCCCATGGGCAGCCCCATCACCTGCAGATCTGGCCCCCCAAAAAAATCTCCCATCTGCATTTTAAATAGACCTGCTTTGGGCAAAAAATGCCCTTTACAGATGTCATTTATCTTCCTAATCTCTTACCTGCCCGGAGATAGTTTCCATTATATTGTGATTACAAAATTTATCAGCTAAGGCGCTGTTTTTAAAACATTTGAGTGGTTTCATTGCCCCGAGTGGGTGGGAGGTGGGTTTGCCACAAGGGCTGGCTTCCCCAGCCCCACGCGGAGAGGAACCAGCAGGAAAAAAAGAGACCGATTTATTTAATTTTGCCCTAAAAAGATAGACTTGAGGCTTGCTGGTGGGTTTTGACACCAGCTGTGGGCTGAAAGCACCCGAGGGGAGCCCGGGGAGGAGGGGTGGGATCCCCTCCTTGGGGCTTCCAGCCACATGCTTTTGGTCTGACCTTTTTTGCTGAGCGTGACCACAAATATGAGCAACATTTCATCTCGGGGTTGTCGCCTGGAGCGGCAGAAATGAGCTGGAAGCTGGGATTTACGGCTGGATTTAACGGCAGGTTATAGGGGAATGGCTCCGGCTGGTGCCCGTAAAGCCGTCGGTGAGGGAGGGAGAGGAAAGCGCTGCCGGCCGGGCTGCAGGGGTGGTCAGTCCAGATGCCAAAGTGGGGTTTTCTGGCCCAGAAAGCAGCTCCAGCACCCCACGTGCACCCTGCCCTCACCGCAGGCTCTGAGCTGCCGGGGGGGCTTCTGCTCGGACCTGAGGACGGCAGTTCGGGCACACCAGAGGGGACGCCAGCACCCAGCCGGCTCTTTTTGGTTTTTTGGGTAGTCTGGCAACATAACGACTTCGAGGAAACAGGGACACGATGAGTCCAAAGGCTCATCTTGGCGAGAGGCTGTGAACAGCTTTAAACCCCCTAATGGGGTCCGGGAAGGAGATGCTGATGCTCCTCCCGGGTCTGTTGGGTCCGAGGCAGGTGCCAGGTCACCGTGGCCCCTCGGGGAGGGCTGGGGCCCCCACTGTGGACATCATCCCCCCCTCCTTGCTTTCCTTGGGGCTGAGCCGCTCCGTGCACTGTGCAGGACCATCCGTGCTCCCCCTACCCCGGGCACGGAGCTCGCTGATGCCCGGTGCAGGGTGATGCTCAGGATACGCTGCACCCCCTCGGCATCGCCGCTCCCCGCTGGACATCTTCACTCCCGCTAAACACATCCGTCCCTGCTAAATATATATGGCCTTGCTAGATGTATATGGCCTTGCTAGATGTATACGGCCTTATGGGTTACGTATTGAGAGGACCCGTTGCATCGCAGCGGGGCGTTGCTGTTTGCAGGCGTTCACGTTTGCAGGTTGGGTGCTGAATCCCGTGCCTGTTGTCTTCCCACCTTCTTCCTTCAGGCCCCGGCACTAGGAATAACCGGCGTTCCTCCCGGAGGGAGGAAAAAAAGGGATAACGGCCCTTTGCCACGGCAGCAGGGGCTCGGCGTGCCTGTCCCCGTGCACTGCCACCCCATGCTGTAGCAGGGCGAGCCGCAGCCGGGCGTGAAAGGGGCCCTGCGCTGCCCCGGCCCGCTCCGACGTCGCGACCTTCGCTCTGCAGCTGGAGACAGAAAAGAGGTTTAGAAATCTGCTTAGAAGTCTGGCTCATTAATACCCTGCCCAAAGCTTTTATCAAATAATTAGCTTTTGTAGTGCACTTTCCAGTCAGCAATAAATAAATAAAGAGGCAGATAAAGTGAGCATTACGCTTAAGCCGTGCTTTTGGAAATGGCTGCTGTGACCCTGCCTGAGGCCACTTCCCTGGGCCCCAGCCACTGGCCCCTTGTCACGGGGCTGGTAAGAGGCACGGGGATCTGAGCGGCTCCTCCTGAATTCGGCAGACGGGGCCAGCCCTGCCTGCCTTGATGCGATGGGAGCTTTGGGCTGGTTTGCACGCTGGGGTGCGCTGGCCCTGGGGACGTGCGGCGTGGTGGTGGCAGTGGCTGCATCCTCCCTGCATCCCCGCCGGTGGCTTGGGTTTGGTCCCCGCGGTGGCTGGGGAAATGCTGGGCCATGGGGTAGCTCTGCTGATGTGAGAGATGGGAACATCCCCGCTGCCGTGCGATACCTCCACGCTAGGAATCGTAGGATCATTTGGTTGGAAAAGACCTTTAAGATCATCGAGTCCAACCGTACCTGTCCACCACTAAACCATGTCCCTAAGCACCTCGTCTGCCCGGCTTTTAAATACCTCCAGGGATGGGGACTCCGCCACTTCCCTGGGCAGCCTGTTCCAATGCTTGACAACCCTCTCCGTGAAGACGTTTTTCCTAATATCCAATCTAAACCTCCCCTGGCGCAACTTGAGGCCATTTCCTCAGGCAGTTGTAGAGAGCGATAAGGTCTCCCCTCAGCCTCCTCTTCTCCAGGCTAAACAACCCCAGTTCCTCAGCCGCTCCTCACAAGACTTGTGCTCCAGACCCTTCACTAGGCCCAGCACAAGCTCGAACGGGCACCGTGGGGTCGGCTGGCGATGCTCCACGACCCCCCTGCCCTCGGGATGTCCCTTCTCCCACCTCTCCCCACCACCCTCCTGCAGCCACGCAGTGGATTGAGCTGGGACTGTGAATGTGCCGAAGCTGCAGTTGCTATTTGGATGGTTTATCTTGTTTGGTCTAATTACACCAAGAAAGTCATTATAATTTTATGCTCTTTGGATTAACGTTCTTGCCCGGGGCACCATAATTAGTGTATGGTTTGTAGCTTAATGATTCTGAGCACAGTCAATGCAAACTTTCTAGCTGTAAATCAGGGGACTCAGGACGTGGGGACTGACACCATAGCGGCTCTTCTCAAGAAATGAGCATTTATCTCCCTGTTTATAAGCGGGGCATTCGGCTTCACAGCACGCGTGAGCTCTCGCTCCATCCTAACGCAGCCAAGACGCTGCTGAGGAATTGCAATGAGCCGCAACCCTCTCCCGAGTCCGGAAAGCCTCTCCCAGGGTGCCTCCTGCTTTGCGGGGATCCCGTGGGGTGTTACTCTGTGGGGGTCCTCAGCCCTTCACCCCCTCACCCCGGTGCCGCCGCAGAGCCGTCCTGCTTGGGGGAGCACACGGCATCCCCCGGCCGCCCAGGGAACGGGACCCACCGCATCGCTGGAAGTTTGCCCAGCTCCCTCGGAGGAGCAGGCAATTTGGGTAATGATAATCTCTCCTTTAGCCCCAGCTATTTGTCGCTTTAAGCACCTTTTCTTTCTTAATATTATTGTCGACGGTGGCCAGGGATGTCCGTGCTGAAGTGGAGCCAGTGGCTGACAGCGTGGGGCTGGGTTTGGAGGTGCTGCGGTCCAGGTTTTGAAGGATTGCAGCACCTCCACCCTTACCGTGGGATTTATTGATATTTTAAAGAATATCGATATTGGCATTCATGATATTTTAAAGAAACCCATCACCCAACTCACTGAGCTCCTGCAAACCTGCATCTCCACCTTCCCCAGGTCTTCTCGCCGAGGGGTATCGATGGAGCCAGAGACCCCCAACTCATCCCTGCTGTCTGCCATCATCTTCGCCGTTTCTTATTTACTGCTCGTTAGGCTGGTGATGAGCTCAGAGCCCGCGCGAGACGCCGAGCGGCCAGACTGCAGTCGGCTCGACTTGACAGATTGTTTGGGTTGAATCAGAAGCTCCCGGGAGAGTTTCACAATTTCTTTTCCACTGGAAAACGTCATTAATTCGTTACCAAATTGTTAACAGAATCAGGGGCTCTGGTTGTAACTGAAGGATATTCTCGTGACAAATGTCACGGCTCTCCTTGAGCACAAGTCCGGGGGAAGGTTAAAGAGCCAAAGCCCATCGCCTGCGGCACTGGGCGCCTCACCGCGCACGTTCGGTTCCCACGGAGGAGTTTTTCCTTGCAGCCGGTGGCAGGCTGGAGGCGATCGGTGGGGCCACGCAAGGGGTCCTGCCCGGGAAATGCCACCATCCCGGGGCGGGCTGGGCCCACGGAGATGCTACGCACTCTCCCAGAGCCCCACCGTGCTCACAGCAATATCCACAGAGGTGTAAAAAGCTCTTTGCGCCTAAAGCCCCCGCACCCTGTGTGGCACTGGAGCTGCTCGGTCACCTTCTCTCTGCAGCGCCGAGGACCAGCGCATCCCAGTGCCGCATCCCCGGAACGGCCCGGGGAACGGCCGGGGTGGTGCGGGCGCTGCTTTTCCCCGGGGACGGCTGAGCTGCCGTAAGTGGGTGGTGAGTCTGAAGCCTTCAGCAGAAGAATAAATCGCGGTGAAGTGCATGCGAAGAGCAGCTATTAGATTTTGTGCCGGGGCGATTAAATTTTCATGCGGTTTTTGCAAGGCTGTCTTAAAAACAAAGTGTTACCATAACCCAGGGAAGGGATGCAGGGAAGGGAGAGGTACCACACTTCGCTGCCAAGTCTTGATGTCAGGGTTTTCCCGTTCATCTGCCGGGGAAGATGGACTTCCCGATGCCCGGAGCTGGGGTTAACTTGTGCCGGTGGCACCGTGGCTCTGCCAGCTCCCAGCGCTGGGGCCACGGTGCAGCGGTTTGGAAGTGGGATGGAGAATGAGCTCACCCGACGGAAAGAAGCCAGCCTGCGCAAGTGGTGGGGAAGCGTTTTACACCATTAAACAAGCCATGGCTTTTTGTACTTTTTTTTTTTTCCCCCAGCACTGGTCTGCAGCCTGGGAGCCGGCAGGGCCCTGGGGACGCCGTGGCCGGCAAGCAAGGGACTCCTGACTTCTTCTGGCACTCGCGGACCCATGGCACGGCATCTCGACATGTGTTCCATCTCTCTGTAGTTCACAGTGGCTGGAGCATTTTTCTCCTCCGCATTTCGCTGAGGGTTAGCACTGTGCTGAGCTCTGCTGTCTCTCATTCCAGCGGTGGCTGCATTTCAGGAAACTAATGAAGTGCTGGGTTTCCTTAATTGGCCTCTCAAATCGCTCCTAAGGATCGCAGGTTAAAGAGAAAGCCGGTGCCCATTGTTATTGGTGCTGTGTTTCATGGCCAGTGCACGTTTCGGTGCACGAGCTGGGTTTGCTGAGCTCATTCATGATTTACCGTCCCCGGGTGCTCACCGGGATGGTGTGGAGTCCTTCAGCCGGCAAGACAGACGGACAGGGGTCAGACTGATTTTTGGAGGTGCCTCGTTGTAAAGTGGGTTGTCTGCGGCGCTGCCTCCATCGGGCAGTGCCGGCACGGAGCCGGGCGTCACTGTGGTCCCCAGCCTCGATAAACCCATGGGAGCGGCTGGGAGGTGGGAATCCAACCCCCGGACACGGGGCTGGCATGGGGCTGCCGGACGGGGAAGCTGTGGCTGTGGTCATCCACACGTGAACCGGAGCAGGGATGTCAGGGCACGGATGCACTGGGAAGCTCGGAAGGGATGGATCACGCTTGAAAATACAGCGGGTAAAAACACTTCAGGTTAGTGATGAGCTGCCCCTGCGCTTGCCTTCCCCATGCATCCGGAGAGACGTCCTGACACAGCCCCGGGGCGGAGCGGCGCTTGTGTTTTAAGGGTGACATTGGGTGTGCGGACCCGGCGAGCTCGCGACCGACCGCGCCGTATGAACAAGTCGCTTCAAGCTAATGAGAGGTGACGGGGAAAGGGCGCTGCGGCACGCTCCCTGCCACGCACCGGTTGCACGGCAGCTCCCGACGCGGGACGTGCTCGGCCGTGGCACCGCGGCTGGGGGACGTGTGTTGCCACCAGCCTGCCCGGGAGCAGCAGAAGGGCACCGATAACCTTCCCCAAGCTGAAGGGCTGGCGAGCGCGCATCGCGCCGGGAGGCCGTGGCAGGGCCGCAGCCCTTCGCCGCCGAGCTGAGTAGTTCGATAAGGGCAGTGAGCATTTCGGGGACGGCGGCAATCGTGCTCCTGGCTCCGTCACTGTGGCGTTAGAGGGAGGACAGAGGGGCTTGTCCCGTGGGGGTGACCCTGCCCTGCACCCCCAAGTGCTGTCCCTCATCTGTCACCCTGCCGCAGGCTGGGTCAGCGTAGCTCCCACCCATCTCCGCGGCACATAGAGCCTTGCAATGGCGGGGGGGCGGATTTTGGGTAGGACGTCGGGGTGTTATTGCAATAGGAAGAATTATTTTGCAGGAGAGGCGAGGATGAATCCATAGCCAACACCTTGGCACAGGCTTTGCAAGGTGCCTCTCTGCCCGGCGGTGCAGGAAAAACACGCTCAACCAGCGCGGGGGGGAATCTGTTCCTCTCCAGAGTTTGCATCTTATTTGGCTCATTTGGGTAACAGCATCTTCGGGGAAGGGCAGCGGCCGGGAGCGTTGCTGAGTTGTGAACGCTCAATAAAAAACCCCACGTTCGTGCCACCACCGCGGGGCGGCCCAGCTGGCCGAGAAAAGAAATCCAAGTCCCAGATTTCATTCACAGTAAGTGCCCATCCTGGGAAGCGAGTTTTGGGAGGAATCCGGTGCTCGTGTGAGCACGGAGGAGCCCCGCCGGCAGCCGAGCAGCTGGAGCCCAGCCCGAGGCACAGCTGCGGGGAGTTAAGTTACTCGGCTTCCAAAATTACATTTTTCTGTGGTTCCCTCATTTGAATGTGGAATAATGTCGATATTGTGAGCAGAGCCTGCCTGGGAGGTGCTTGTAAAACCAGCCCTACGGTGGGTGCGCTTGTGCTGCTGCCGGGGCTTCGCTGGGTGGCGGTGGCACGGTGGGGACGGCGGTGGCACGGTGGGGACGGCGGGCGGGAGGGTGGGCGTCCGGGTGGAGGCAGGAATTCAGCCAGTCGCTTTGCACGGAACAAAGTCTGGGAGCAGAAAGCTGGGTGCCAACTTTACACGTGGGGCCAAAACCAGAGCACCCCCCCCAGAACATCCCCTGTGGGTGTCTGGGATGGTCTGGGAAGAAGGGAAGCACGAAAACACGCGTTGCCAGGGATGATGCCCCGAGCTGCGGCAGAAACCAGCCCGCATACGGCAAAGGGACGTGAGCCATGATGTCCCTTGCCCAGCATAGGCAGAACACGAGCCGTAACAGCTCCTCCAGCCTCCTGCTCATTGAATGAAAGTCCTGGTCCCCCTCGGCGGTGACCGTTTCGGCGCAGGACACCAAAGGGTGCCAAATAAGTTCCTTGGGCGTGCGTTTGAGCTCGTGCACCAGCAGGGATGTGCACGTACTGTCCCCACGTCCCAGGGCATCCCTCTGGCCATCCCACCCCACGCAAGGTCTTTGCTGGAGGAGCAGCTCGGCGACAGAGGGGCCTCTGTGCGCGTCTCGTCCCCACGCGTGAAGGGGAGATGCTTTCACAGTGCCTGGGAGGGAATCGGTGACTGCAGGGGTGTTGGCTCAGAACAAAATGATTTTGAAGGTGGATTTATGGAGCTTAATCTCTGAACTCTTGCGCTATACATGCAATAGCCCAGCTTTACATCTGTCAGGCTGCCAACCCCCCCTCCGCTTCCCGGGGCCAGATCCCGGACAGGTTCCTCGGCTGTGCTGAGGGATGCAGAACCCAGAACCCTGTTAACAGGACCTTCAGCATTTCTGTCATTCCAGAGATGCCTGCAAGGTTTCAGCGCAGACCAAAAGGCAGCCGTGTCAGGGAAAGCAGCGCACACAAATATTTCTCATTCCAGGCCATAACCCAGGCTCATTTTAACCACTCAGTGCCCATTTTTATCCTCCTGCCAGCGCAGAGCCCCACGGGAGGGTCCTGGGTTGCGCTCGGTGGCGTTGAGCTGGTGGGATGTCCCCGTCCCTCTGCTGCTGGTCACCTTCACGGGTTGCTTATACCTTTGAACAGGGGGGAGACCCGCACAGGGACACGAGTGGGTGCCTTCCCCATCACTTTGGGGAGTGCCTGGTGGCCGTGGGAGGCAGGGAGGTGTCTGCAGCCCATCACGCTGGGTTCACAGCTCAGGGTGTCGGGGCGAAAGCTCTGCCCCCAGCGCTGGCCGTCATCTGGAGCTGCCACGGGGCGAGGCTGGGTTTCCAAATACAGCAGCTCCTTCCGCCACCTCCTGAATTCCCAACCACTTCTTGTTTCACAGCCTGCATTGGCTGTGCTGCCCGGCGAGCCCACCGCTCCCCTGGGTGTACCGCGCGTGTCCGTATTAAGCTCCCAAAATCTCGATCCTACTGAGCGCGTTTCCCAAATATTTGTGCTTTACCCCGTGCTGCAGCCCATAAAGGTCCTCGGTGGTAAGGGGTCGTGAGGTGATGGATGGGCTCGAGCTCAGCCTTGCCTGGACTGAGCAGGCTGTGCCCAGGCTGGCATCGAGAGGGCAAGGCAGGGGCACCAAGGCTGTGGAAGTGGGTGAAGCCGCTCCAGGGGACCAGGACGAGAGGACAAGAGGCAATGGCCTCAAGTTGTGTCAGGGGAGGTTTAGATTGGATATTAGGAAAAACTTCTTCACGGAGAGGGTTGTCAAAACAGGCTGCCCAGGGAAGCGGTCGAGTCCCCATCCCTGGAGGGATTTAAAAGCCGGGCAGACGAGGTGCTTAGGGACATGGCTTAGTAGCGGACAGGTACGGTTGGACTCGATGATCTTAAAGGTCTTTTCCAACCAAACGATTCTGTGATTCTGTGATTCTGTGACCATGGCTTTTGAAAACGAACACAGTGTCTTGAATGTCCACCACAGGCACAGAGCTGGGAGGTGGGGAGGAGGCTCCAGTCCCCACGCAGAGCGAGCGCTACCACTTCAAAATTAAATGCAGTTGCCATAGAAATATTAATTGGGAACAAAATCCGAAGATGACACTTAAGCAGAAGATGGAGCGTTATGGAGAGATGAGGACAGCGATGAAAATAGAACAGTTGAAAGGAAAATTCTTCAAAGGAAGGATCATGTAGGTGAATATTTAATGCGCAATCAGCAGGTCGCCACGTCAGCGGTGCTTTTAATATTGTAGGGCAAAGGATGGGAAGTGCTTGCTGGAGGACGGCACATCCTCCTCTCCAGCCAAGGTCACCGGGCGCTGGAGGGTGAGTCTGAGGATGGATGCTGCAACGGCAGCAAGTTTCTGCTCTCGCTTGCAGCGAGGCTGGGGCGCAGGAGCCGGCCGGGTGCTGTCCCTGCTAATGGGCATCTGCCTCTGAGCTGCACGCTGTGCTCGCTTGCTGGTTTGCAACCAACACGCAACCCAGAAGTCAGACGAGGCACATGATGGACATCCTCTTCGCAGTCTGGATTCTCTGCCTCTGGGCAGAGACTGGCAGGAGGTTCCCAGCGCACGGCTGGGTCTGGGCCGCCTCCTCCCGGGAACATTTGCATGGAGAGCAGGGAAAAGCTCCCAGCCCTGCCAGACAATGTGGGGGAACCGGCTCTTTCAGGTCCCTCTTACCCCCAAACCGTTGCTTGGCCTGGGTTTTTTGGGAACGTGCCTGAAACACCCATAAGCAGAGAGGGTTTTTTTTAGGTGAAGGAGGGCTGGTGCAAGGCAAAGTGGTGTCAAATTGTCCCACTGAGCAGAAGACCTCCAGCGAAGGACGTGCTACCGGGCCACCTCTTCTCGTGGTGCTACTGTCATCAGTGGGGAAGAAGAAAAGGACATTTCTGCAGAAAGATCACGATTTAACTTTTTGCAAAAAAAATAATTAGGTGATAATGACAACCAGCCCTCTTTCAGGCAGTGTTCAGCCCAGCGAGAGGAAGGGCAGCTCCATCCTGCCACCCCGCTGGGTGCTCGCTCTGCCAGCCCCAACCTGATAAGCACCAGCTCCTGTTTTTCCCCGAGAAGAGAGTTGCTCTTCCAGGCTGTTATCAGCCTCTCATCCCCTTCCTCCCTCTGCTTGGGAAGGTGTCTCCTGGGGGCTGCGGTGTGGGGTCTGTGTTCAGATGGGGGTGGGGATGGGGATGGAGATGGGACGGGGATGGGGATGGAGACAGGATGGAGGCAGGATGGGGATGGAGATGGGATGGGGATGGAGATGGGATGGGGATGGAGACGGGATGGGGATGGAGATGGGATGTGGATGGGGATGGAGATGGGATGGGGATGGAGATGGGATGGGGATGGGGATGAAGACGGGATGGGGATGGAGACGGGACAGGGATGGGGATGGAGATGGGATCGGGATGGGGATGGAGACGGGATGGGGATGGGGATGGATGGGGATGGGGATGGAGATGGGATGGGGACGGGGATGGAGATGGGACGGGGATGGAGATGGGACGGGGATGGAGATGGGATGGGGTGGGGATGGATGGGGATGGGGATGGGGATGAGGACAGGGATGGAAACAGGGACAGAGACAGATGGAGCATCTCACACAGAACCACGGTGTCCCGTGGTGCAGGTGGTGACCACGGGCAATCAGCCCAATCGCTGTCCTAGCACCCTGCCAGGGCAGCCAGGCAGGGACGCAGCCAGGCAGGGACGCAGCGTGGGGCTGACAGCTCTCGCTGCCCTCACCTCTCCCCGGTGGCAGGCAGCCCGGAGGGAGCGGGGCGGCTGCGACCTGGCGGGGAGCAGCAGCTGCCTGGGCACATCTATCTCTGCCGATCTTTCCACTTAAAAGGAGGGAGGATTACAATGAAGTTGTACTTTTCCCATGAACCACCTCCCACTGTGTTATGCTCTGAAGTTAATTGCAAATGAGGAGATGGAAATAGCTTATTTTGACTTTCCTTAAACAGAGCTTCATTGATTTTTTTTTTTTTTGCCTTATTTTTTTTTCTGTCTCGAGAGGCAGGCCTGTATCTATTGGAAAATAGCAATTATTTCTGTAATTCCCTAGAATTAGTGGAATTAGTTGAATGGGTAAAATCTGAAGCGAATTGCTGATTAGAAATATACTTGAGTTGGAAGCACCGTGCACGTTGTGGTGGAGCATCGGGCGCTCCTCCTCCATCCCGGGGTACGACACAGCTCAACATGGGTTTCTTGGAGAATAATCAAAGATATTTGAATTATGGTGGGAGCCTGTACCACCAGACCTGCTTGTCCCGAGTCAGGGGAGATGCACCCTCACCTTCAGCAAGCTGCCGTTGGGTTGCAGGCATGGCTGCGGACGTGCCGAGCGGATCTGCAGCTCCGGCGGAGGCTACGGTAATGCAGCTGAGGATGGGCCCGTCCTCCTGCTTCAGAAAAAGGAGGAAAAAACCCCACCCCGGCCACTTTTCTTAAATGAAATGAGGTTGGAGTGGTCCGTCCCGGGCACCTCCTGCGGTGTGCAGGGCATGACCCAGGTCTTGGGATCCTTGGTTCTACCAAAGACTTTGGGGCTCGTGGTACTTCATTAAAAAAAATAAAAACGATCCTATGGTATTTTTAATAACCTGCTGGTTTAACTCAATTACGAGAGCATAATTAACTTGCTGAGATGAAACAGGAGATAAACCTTTGATTTTTTTTTTTTTTTCTTGAAGGATGCTGCAGATAGATTTTGAACTTTGTATTCAATTACTTAAAAGAGAAAAAAATTAACAGGTTTCTGATGAGAAAAGCATACTACCTCCTTCATAAAGAGAGATTTATTAAGGATAGCGAACGAGCGTACCTCAGGGCTCAATCATCTACTGTTTTTTTTTCAAGGGGTGATTCAATTACTTTAAGATGTGTTGCCTGAAAGAACAAACCGGGTTCTGTTACTTGGCAAATTAATCAAGTTCCTTTAGTGGTTTCTCTGGGTTAATAATTTCATTTAGGCGGCCTTCTGTTTCGTGGTTTCATCCCTACCAAGGAAACTCTCAAACGAGAGGGAGGGGGAAAAAAAAGTGCTATTCATTTTCTGTACGCGCCAGCGAACGCGACCGCGACGGGAGAAGTTTTTCCGAAATCGGCTCGCTCAGAGGTGCCTGCGAAAGCAGCAACTGGTTGGAAGATATTTAAAAAAAAAAAAAAAAAAAAAAAGTGTTAAGGCTAATATTTTCACCGTGTAAAAAGGCCATTTGGATTTGTTGTCATCTGTGAAGGGCTGTGGATTTTATTCGTAATTACTGCGAATGACGTTCTCTGGCTAGCGCGAGCCAATGCTGAGAATGTCACCGATTTGTAACACATTTTTCTCTTGAATATTCATAGCTCTGCTATTCCGTACAGATGGAGAAAGTGCAACAAGGAAAAAAGGAGTTTGCAAAACGGGGCTTGTGTCCGTGCCCTCGTAATTACGGCGTTTTCCCACTGCGCTGGGCTCGGGGGAGGCTGCGGCCGGACCCCGCGCCGGGACGGACGCTGCCTCTGCCCACAGGGTAAGTGCAGCGTGGGCACAGCATCCTTGTACCGGCAGCCTCCGGTCCTGCCAAAAACCACCGTGAGCCGGTGTCTTGGGAGTTATCCCCAGCATCATTTCTGGATAGCAAAGTTTGCTCAGTGGAAAGGGGACTGCTCCCACCGCCGTCGCCTGGAGGGCAGAGGATGGGGATGCTCTGCAGGTACAGGTCCCCCGGCACAGCCGGACTGTCCCTGGCTGGCTGCTCCCGAACCCCGTCAGGGAGACTTTTGGGACAAGTTTTAGGGCTATTTTCATACCTGGTAAAACATCTCTAAAAAGGGCGTGCGCAATCCGGTTTTATTCTCCCATCGGTTGTTTTATAAACGCCAAAAAACTTGAACTGTGGCCTGGGCTGCATCCGCTTCGCATGAAATGTGGGTGTTGAAATGCCAAATTCTGCAGCCGGCAACATTTTGGTGGAGGGCAGAGATGCTCGGCGTGACCTTTCTGCGTAAAACCATGACTCCTGCGGGCACCCGGGGCTGCGCTGAGGGCTTAAACATCAGCCTGCGCTGGCCGAGAACAAATATCGACCGTGCAAAAACGCCCCGGGGAACGCGGCAGCCAGGGCAGGCGGGCGCGTGAGCCCCGGCCCCGTTAGCCCTAACGAGGCGCTTCGTTAGGGGCCGGTTGGGAAGCGCCTCCCCCCCTCCCGCCGGCGGTTGGGCCCCGGATGCTCGTGCCGTGGTTTATTGCTTTTCGTTTGGGCAGGGTTCAGGCGGCGACCAGGCTAAAGGGAGGGACTGTGGCTGTTCCCAGAACAAGAGGTCATCTGTTTTCTTTCAGGGGATTTGGCTCCGATTTCATCGTTTTGAAGAACAGTGAGGCCCTTTTATCTGCCGGGGACGGGCTTTCGGGGAGGGGGGCATGGTAGGCTTGTCTCTCTCCCTTGTTTAAATTGATAACTCATTTTAGACCCTCCCGTAAAACCCGAGACCTGCTTGCTGGCTTGGGAAAGGGCCCCAGCGAAGCAGCGCGGAGGCTGAGGATGCTGCGGAGCTGTTGCGACCCCGATGCGCAGGACCGGGCAGCTGTGCGAGCACCAGCCACGCTCCACACCGAGCACCCTGCCGCTTGCGTGACGCTGTGGACATAGCCAAATTGTCCTTTTTTTCCCCTTTATTTTCCCCGCAGCGCCTGTAACAGCTCTTTTCAAGGCTGCAGCACGCGGCGCTGGCCTTAGCCTCCGCCTCCCAAATACATTTTGGGATAAAAATGGGATTGCCGGCGTGCTGAGGTGGGGTGGATATTTTTAAAGCAGCTGGCAGACTCTGCAGAGCAATTACGCTCCAGGTTCCCAAATAGCCCCGAGCTCTGTCACCGGCCGAAAACACCGCGTGGTCCGTTTGTCCGGGGCTGGCGCGGGTCGGGGAGCTTCGCAGGCAACCCCAAATGTTGGGATTAGGCACAGCTGGAGCTCGAGCGAGGCCGGAGGGGCCCCTCACCCGGCTGCCCCAGCCCACGTGAAAGGGAATGGCTCCCAGATGTTGCACAAAGGCCACCTTTGGGGAAAAAAAAATATATCTCTGATCTTATCCTCAGGACCCCAGGCATGAACCTGCCCTTCTTCCCACCCTCCGTGCCGACAGCAGGGTCTTGGCGCTGCTAGCGAAGCATCTTTGGATGGGGAACTTCTGTCGTGCCTGGGTGACGGTGGCTTTTTGTGCAAAGAATTCCCTGATTTTTTAACGCTTTCCCACTTCAGCTCAGCCCATTGCACCGGCAGCTGCTTTTACGCTGAGAAAAATCGGTGAATTTTGAAGGTGGTGGATGCTCCTTTGCTGGGGATGCTCCGAGGGGCTTGAACACATGCTCGTGGGTGCCGGGGAAACCGATGGGTTTTAGGACTGTAATTCCCCCTCGCCGTCCCCGGGACCGAGGTCCGGGAGAGCGGCCATGCCTGGGGAGCGGGTCTTTCCAAGGAAGTTTTGCCATCCCTTTTCGGCTCCTCTCCAGAAGCATCATTATGACTTGGGATCCTGGCAGTGCCCAGGAGGGGTTTTCATCCTGCGTAGGAGGATATTTTGGGAACAAGGCATTTTCAGGGGGCCGGGGACACGGCGAATCCCCCAGCATTCATCCCTGGCTCCATCGTTATCCCTCCAGTTTGCTACCAGAGTTGCTTTTCCCACGTGAACAAGGGAAGCGGCGATCTTGCTTTAATTATCGCTGCCCTTCTCCTCTGTGCGGAGGATTATTGAGCAGAGATGGCACCGCACCAACGCTCAGCTCCACCTATTCCCCTCCTTAATCCCTTTCTGCACCACTGGCTGCTCCTGGCCCCAGGTTTCTCCAGCTGCCCATCACCGCCCTCTCCCCGGCCGGCTGTTGCAGGCAGGCTGTTGCAGGCAGGAACATAACGTGGCATAGCCCTTAGAGCTCTTTTGCTCCGAGGTTTTTGTGACATCCAGAAGGGCTGGGTGTCCTGCCACCGCCCCGTCCCCGCTCGGCTCCGCTCTGCCTGCCAGGCTGTGGCTCCTGCGGTCGGCAGGAGGATTTATCGCTGGGGAAATGCCGTGCTCCGAGTTCTAAGTAGGGCATTCGCTTGGCAGCTCGAGAAATAATGGGAGATGGGTTTAATTATTCCACAGAAATGCTCAGATTGTGCAGATGCCTAACTTAGGTTTAATATAATTAAGATAACTCATGTCATAAACATGCCTGGGACTGAACCTGATGTTCGAGCTGTGGATCCAAGCCTGCGGTTTTACTCCCCGATTTCAACTGGAGCTTCAAGCGTCCAACGAGAGCAGGATGCGCCCAGGCTCAGCCCTGCGCCCGACCCCTGGGGTCCCTCGGTTCGGGTCTGTGGAGCCGAGGATGCTGGTTTGTCCCCGTTTCCCAGCTGGTTTTTCACGCTGGGGGCAGCTGGGCAGTCGGGTCCCGCGCTGGGGCACGCTGCCAGCCTCGGCGCTGGCATCCGTTGTGCTTAATGGAATAGAATAGAAAAGAAAAAAAACACCTATTGCTGGCAGTATCAATGCTCTGGGGTTAAACTGAGCCTCTTTCTTCTTCTTTTGTAGGACATCGTCCTTTCCTCCCCGGCATGCATTTGGGACCGGCCGGGCTGCCCTGCCCGGGGTAGTTTTGCAGCCCGGCTGAGCCCAGATGCTTCTCCTGGGGCGGATGCCCAGCATCTGCTTTGCAAGGTGAGCATCTCCTTGGCATGGCAAACCCAGGAACTCGGTAGGCACTGAATAGCTGAAATATTGCCTTGTTTTTCTCCGCTTCCACCTCCCTCTGGGCTCTTTCCTCCCCCAGCCTGCCTTGTCCCTCCCTCCCACGGTGTGCGCTGCTCTTCACACCTTGAAATGCCTCCTAACACCCCTGTAATGCCTTGTCAGCCCAAAATATCGAGGCTGGGATGTTACTGGCTAACGGGCGCCTTGGTCGGGGTGTCCCAAGAGCCGGCGCTGAGAAACACCAGGCAAACCCCGGCCCCTCGCCCTGCCGGGGGTGCAGCATCCCTCCGGCACCGGCCGGTCCCGATCGCCATCGATCCAGGCTGCGATTAATCTTCTCATTTTTAACTTTGACTTCCAAATCCCATGCAGCACCGAGGTAAACGTGCGAATGCCACACATCGCTGCGGAGTAATTAGACCGAGCGCACACACGCACACAGAGGCGCAGCAGTACTGATTTCTGCATTAGCATGATAATGAATGTTCTCACTAGAAGCTTGTAATTATGTTTCCTCTTTTTTTCC
This sequence comes from Balaeniceps rex, assembly GCA_013401315.1. Classification (NCBI taxonomy): domain Eukaryota; kingdom Metazoa; phylum Chordata; class Aves; order Pelecaniformes; family Balaenicipitidae; genus Balaeniceps; species Balaeniceps rex. The sequence goes on along the minus strand of VYZW01009457.1, from coordinate 301,078 downwards.
CCTCCCCCTGAAAGTATAATTAATTATGAATAGAGCCAGAGTTTGACGCTAACGTGTTGTTTTTTTTTTTTTTAAATCCCTTTTGGTTCTATTTCTGCCCTGTTCAAAATTTATGAAAGAACCAGAGGTAAAGTCATTTTCCCAGACAGTTGCTCCTATAAATTCAATGGGAATAATATTAAAAATAATAATAATAACAGAAGAAGGCAGGAGGGGACTTTGCAGAGGTTTTCTCCCCTCTTCTTTAGGCTGTCGCCCAAGTAAGATGCTGCGTTTGCCAGTCGAAAGCTACGGTCCCTCCACGCCGTGGAGCTCGGGTGCTGTGGACGTGCCTGTGGCTATCACGAGGTGCCAAGCAGCCCCCCGAGGTGCCACCCCTGCAGGTCCCCTCCCCAAAGCCGCTGCAGCCGCGCAGGGTGGAGGTCAGAACACGGTAGTGACGTGCGCCAGGAGGAAAAAAACTTTATTTGTTTAAAATAGAAAAAAAAAAAAACCACAAGCACTTTCAATACCTTGGGAAAGTTATTTAGGAATACGAGATGCAAAATCAAAAACTTTTAAGGAAGTGATTTTCTTTTTCAGGCGGCTCACAAAGAGGAAGATGAAGGATGCGCTTCTTGCTGATGAAGCGTTGGTGTCTGTGCGGCTGCAGCACACCAGGACCCTCCTGGGACGCCCATCCCCGTGGTGCCCCGGCTGCACGGATGCAGGACAAACCTCAGGGCTTGGTCCCGCGGGCTGTGATGGTGTGGGTGCTCGCAGCAGGGGAAGATGCTTCCTCCCCACCTCCAGCGTGCCTCATCCTTTCCACAGGAAACCTGTGATTGATCGCACCATCCTTTGGGGATGGAAAATGGTTGAAACCGGCTCAGCACTTTGGGGTGATGGGTGTAAAGATGTAACACATGGGGACAGGGACTGAGGGCCAACTGCTCACAGGATCTCCATCCTCCCAGCCGCCCCAGAAGAGCCCCTTCCAGCGCCGCAGGCGTTGCCCCCCTGCCGACGGAGCCCATTTTGTTTCGCCCTCCTCCTCTGCCAGCCGCCATTCATACCCCCAGCCTTCCCTTGCCGTAGGTGCGAACTGTTTTTCTCCTTAAATTGCATTTATTCTAACAAATGTCTCATGCAAACACAATTGCAGGTTTGCTAGAGGGAGATGCTATTTGCAGGCAGCCTTGCACAAAGGCAGATTTATTCTCCTTCCATTCATTTGAAGCTAAAGTAATAGCTCTAACTACATCTGACTTATAATAAGCGCGTTACTGGGAACAAACCTGTATTCTGCATGTATTTCCCTCTTTGTCAGCTCCATCTAGGCACTTTTTCTCCCTCTCTCTCTTTTTTTTTTTTACAATAACAAAATCAGAGCCTTGTCAGTTGAAAGTTTATATGCCCTATTTATAGCACGCCGCTGTCTCCCAGCTTTTATGTTCCAGCATAAGTAGCTCCTTACCCTGGGCTCGCGAGGAGCCTGGCGTGAGCCTGCAGCTCCGTAACGGCTCTTTCATCCTTCCCCGCGGAGGGAAGCGTGCCCCGCTTTCCGTGGACTCCCCTCCTTCGGCTCCAGCCTTGTTGGAGGCAAGCACCCGTCCCCGCAGGCCGGCGGGCTCTGCCCTGGGAGTTTTGGCATCTCTTGTGGTCAACGGGTGCTGGAACTTGGGGGGTTGCTTTAGGGAACGGGGGTGTTCGGCTGGGCAGAGCACCAGCACGGTTTGCTGCTCGCGGCTATCGAGCAGCTTGCGGGTGATCATGGGTGCCATCTTTTGGAAGGCTTCGCCAAAGTTTGACACATAAATTTGCCATCTGCTTGATGACTTTCGTTAACAAGAAAAATATAAGTGTTCCTCCAGGGAGCTTCAGTGGTTACCTCAATGGGTTTGGTAGTTAAGCTGGCGCCTCGATGCCGTTTGGGATTTGGGAGGTGGTCATAGACAGGCAAGTCGGGATTGAACATCGGCCACGGCTCCTCTACGGGCTGAGGCTGGTTCCTGAACTTCTCTGTTCCTCGTCTCCGGGTGTTATTTGGGACAAGGACTCAGGACGGGGTCTGGCAGAGATGCTGAGGGAGGGCAGCACCTCCCAGCACGGCGGCGGCCGAGATGGAAAGCAGAGACGGTGGCTTGAGAACAACTCAGAGCCACCATAACCCGCAGCAGCCTTGCAACGCTCCCTCCCTCCCCGGCGTGCCAGCTCTCCCGGGTGCTCCCCAAACCTCCGGGCCCCTCATCTTTATCCCGGTCGGTGGGCTGAGGGAGCGGAACCGGTGGGAGCCGAGTGCCGGCGTTGCCATCCCACCCGGTGCTGCCGCGCCGGCGCACGCACGGGCTCCTTTCCCCTCTCTCAGCAGAAGGCACAGCGTCTCCTCTGTTACCGTGTCCTTCGTGGCACGTCGTCGGGGCTCAGGCAGGACTCTCCATCTGTTCCAGGCGGAAAGATTAGGATAAAAGGGGCCATTGTGCTCTTCTCCCTCCAACTAACTTTAATCCCAGCGAAGGGAAAACTCTAAATGCTAAAAAAACCTGGATGAGAGGGTCCTGCTCGGATGAGAGGGTCCTGCTCGGATGAGAGGGTCCTGCTCAGATGAGATATTTACAGGATAAACAACCATTACAAAATAAAATTGCAAAATAATAATAAAAAAAGCAAAATAAACAGGGTTTCGGGCAGTAACACAACCAGCCCTCACCCGGTCCAGGGCTGGAGAGCCACAGCCCAGCTCCTCCGCGGGGTTTTGCTTGCCGAGGAATCAGCCTGTCTGTTAAATATAGCTGATGAGCTGTTCTTGAATTGCACCTAATTACGTCTGCTCTCCAGCGCGCCGGCACTTCCCGGCTCTTTGGAGCTACAAGGAGCTGGATGATTGCGGCTTGAACTCTTCAGGTGGAGCGAGACGCTCGTTTGCTGTCTCCCGTTTGGCTGTCTCGTGCTTGGGAGGAGGGAGATGAAAAGCTGAATTCTCTGAGAAGGGAGGGGAAAAAAGAAAGGGAACAAAAAAAATCCTGGTGACATTCCTTTTGAACTCTTTGCTCATTAAGATGTCAAAAGGTTGGGTGCCCGGCAACTGCTTCTCCTGTCTAAGCAGGGCTTGAAATGGCTGCAGTCATCGTGCAGGGAATTCGCAGGCGCTTGCCCGGCTCCGTGTCCATGGGAAGATGCTACAGGATCCCTCCCGAAAAGCTTCTCTAATTCAAGCAAATATAGCTCTCCTAGCCGGGAGCATCCCCCCCTCAGGGCCCCGGGTGCCAGGTCCCTAGGTGCCAGGTCCCCGTCCTGCGTCGGCTCACGCACCGCCCCTGTGCCTCTTCTGCACCTTTCCAGCCACACCAAAAAGACCAGTTCAGGGCCATGCGGGTCATTCCTGTGGACTTCATCCAGACAGAGTGATTGCCTGAAAGATATTTGGATTTTATTTTAGAGACTGACTCCCAAGCATCAATTTGGTTTTGCTGAATTTTTTTTTTTTTGTCAAGATTTTGCCAAATTTCAGCCAGCTGCTTCATCCATCTCCTGTCTGCAGGGCTTGCAAAATTTCTGCCCCATTTTTTCTGGCTCCTCCTTAGAATCATAGAATCACAGAATGCTTTGGGTTGGAAGGGACCTTCAGAGGTCATCCAGTCCAACCCCCTGCAGCGAGCAGGGGATGCACATCTGTCTTTCGTTAAAAGATGCTTCTCCATCCCAAAGCAGGGCTCTCGCTGGAGTTTAAGTGGGTGCAGAAGAGGGAAATATTTTTTTCCCAGTCTCAAAACATACCAAATGTCTTAAAATGAAAAACCTCCATCAACAAAATTTCCCAATTCATGCACAGAGCAGCACAGCCAAACTGGGGAAGCCCTTGTTTTGCAAGGACAACGTTGGAGGGGTGAGAAGGGGCTGTGGATCCACCCCGACTTCAGCTCAGCTTTTTGGGGAGGAAAACCAAATCCTGCTATCCCTGCGGGGCTGGAGGCTGGAAGCACGGGGAGGCTTCGGCACCCTGCGCCAGCGGGTGATCCCCTCCCACGGGAGTTATCGCTCCGGGCCACGTCAGGTCCCCAAAGGCCACCGTGGGAAAGGAGGGAAAGGCGCAGAGTGAGGCCGTGGGTGAAGGGGTACCCGAGCCCCCCAGGAAAGGGTGGCATCGCCACCAAAAGACCGCAGGATGGGTGAGGCCGGGTCCCCTCCTCGCTGCCGCCGGGGAAGGCTCCCACACCGCCAGCTGAGCTCAGCCGAGAGAGAGACAGCGGCGTCATTACAAATGCACTTCAGATCTCTTCCATGGAGGAGGAAAAGCGCCAGCACGACCAAAAATATGCAGAAGATCAACTCTCTGGTTAGAAGTGGCCTGGCTACCAGTTTCAGTCTCAGGCGTTTGGCTTTGCTGTGGGAAGCCCTCATCATCTTCTACTGTTTTACTCATAGCCAAAACTATGATGAAACCAGAACTGAATGTGTTTTTTTCTGTCTTATTACAGTAAGCATCATAAATTATTCACCCATGAGACTCAACCGCATTTCTTACTCAAAAGGAGCTTCCTTTTGTCTTCAGGGGCTCGGACCTCGGAGCCTCCCTGGGCTGGTGGTGGGCCCCGGGGCTTCCCACCCCCCCAGCCCGAACACACGGGGATACCAGTGCCGGCTTTTCCCCGGCATCCCCGCAGTCCCCTGGACCCAGCTGTCCCCAGGGTGGGAGCGAACCGCGTTAGGTGGTGTGGGTGGGGGTGGCGGGGCAGAGACGGGGCAGAAGCAGGGTTTGGGGCAGTTCCTGGCAGGCAGCGGGGACCCCCATCACAGCACCCGTGCACCCCGAGCCCTAGCGCCAGATCCTTCTAGAAACGCATGTCCTAGGACAATGTCAGTCTAATCAGCGCCCTCTTCGTTAGCAGGGACCTATAATTAGAAGCAGCAGCCAGCCATCTGCTTTTATCTCATCACATCACACGGTGCCTCTCCGCCGTCCTTTATTACCGGCCATCATTTTAGATCAACGTTTCCCTCCACCCCCAACTGCATCTTATCTCACTTTCATTATCGCTAACGACCAGCACTGGCAACGCTCCGTGGCGCGGGAGCGAGAGCGGGCAGTGCTGGGAGCGCTGCCGAAAGCGAGCCCGTGGTTGATGCCTGCCTGCCCGTTATTCCCTCCCATGCGATATTTTGGGGGTTCACAACCTCGCCTGTGGTCCTTCCCGAAATACCCTCTGCCAGGCACCGGGGGTTGAGAATAAGCATTGGGGAAAATATACCTGCTCTCAAATATTCTCAGGGGTTTTTCAGCTTGTAAAATGCTTTCCCAAGCTTCCCGTTGCATCCTGCTCCCGGTGAGGATGGCATCTGCCGGGACATCGAGAGGACACCCTTGTCCACAGCGAGGAGCCGGGGGCTGCCAGGGAGCAAGACCTTGGAGGAAGGGAAGGAGGAACCCCCTTTTTATGTATCTTTAAATTTGGTGCCTAGACAAAAGCGTAAGACATATAAATGGATTAACAGCCACGGTTTATTAGCGCTCCTTAATTCACTTCACAGGGCTGAGGGAAAAGTTATTAGCAGATGTATGGCCAGTAATAAGCTAATTATAACCCTGTCAGATCAGAGATTTGAAGAGGTGGGTAGTTTCGTGTGTGAGATAACTATAATTGTCTGTTAAAGATTATGAATTAATATTGATTTAATAAAGCTGTGGCCATTTATTTCTGCGGTGAAGACTAGTTAGTTATTCTGTGAGCTGCCCCAGCACCATGGGAAGCAGCCACCCATCTTCCGGAGGTGCTTTGGGAGGCCAAAATGCCCAGGGGACCGGTCACCGAGCCTGTGTCCTGCCCGCCAGCGGCCCCGTCGCTGGCTTTGACGGGGACAGCTTTGGCACCTGCCTCCAAATTTGTGCCCCGTGCCCCGCTGTACCGTGGCGGCTTAGCCCCACGATGCCCCTCGCAGAGAGCATCCCCCTGTGCACCTCCGGTCCCCGGGGCCGGCAGCGGAGGGGGTCGGGCCGGTGTGCCGTGCGAAGGCGCGGCGAGCCAGCGTGCGCCAGGAGCCGTGGGGCCGCAGCGCTTTTGTTGTGGGTAGGAAGCACAGAGCGCACCACGCTTCTACCGAAGCGCATTAATCACCGCTCTGATCTTCCACTCATTTTAACCATTTCTCTGGCTGATGCCCGTAAAAGGCGTCTTTATTCAACACCAAAAGGAAAGCACTCCGCTGCCTGGCGAGGGACGTTTGCCGCTTCTGTCTCGCTGGGGGAGAAACCTTGCAGGCGCCGCACGCCATTGCACACATGCCTGCCGTAGGATGCCGTGCCGGATGAGGGTACCCGAGCGCGGCCGGCTGCCCTCTGCACGGCGCGGGACGTGCTCCTACGCCCGATGCCCTCATCGCCGGCACGCTGGCACGGGACAGTGCACAAGCACTTCTGCTTCAAGGCTCTCCCCCAGCGAGAGCCGTTGGGTGGCTTTGAGTATTTAATTTTTTTTTTTTAAAGTGATTTACTTCTCCAAACTGATTTGGAGTTGAATGCATTCACTCCATCCTCTCTGTTATTATTTCTGTGCCTTTTATTGAAATAACGTGGTAGCCATCTCTAGCCGCTACCGCTGCATCTGATATCGGCCAGCAGCGCCGAGGAGCTGCAGGTCCTTCGGGAAGAGGCACCGGTGCCCGGGAGCAGCGTGCCGCGGGCAGGAGGCAGCCGCTCGCCCTGCCTGCTCTCCCTGCCAGGGCAGCACGTGCCCGTCCAGCCCCGGCGGTTTGCAAACAGCCCCTCTGCCCATCCCCATCGGGGGGACCCATTTGGGGTCCTGTCTGCCCCCCGAGGTGTTAAAACCTGCAGGCAGCCTCGGCACAACTTGCAAGGAGCGATGTGAGCGTGCAGGTCTGCCGGTGACGGGTGTTTTGGGGCAGCCAGATGGAGCATTACCCACTGCCGGGCCCTGGCACGGGGCTTGCAAACCCAACCCAAACCCGCCGCAGGGAGGGGAACGGGGCAGCTGCTCAGGACTGCTTGGCCCAGCCGTTTGGGAGAGGGAGCCAAGGAAACGGCCAGAGAAAGAGAGACCAAACCTTGTGGCCACGGTCAGGTCTGGCCGGGAAAGCACAACCCCTTCGCAACTGCAGCGTGCCGGGATGCTGGTGGGGTCCCTTCCCCGCGGCGGGGCTGATGCACAGGGGTGGGAGCACCCTCGCGCCTCGGGGACGAAGGCAGCCCTGGTGCTGCTTAGATCATTTCCCACTTCACAGCCGCCATCCAGGATCACTTCAGTTTTTCCCCTCTCGGCACGTAGCTGAGTGCCACCTACTTCGGGATATTCACATCACGTCATTTGTTTCCGTAAACCATTGCCAGCTTGAAGGCGAGCACGGAAAAAGGCAGGAGCAGTCATCTCCTGCAGACGGAGCGTGGCCGTGGGGAGCTGGCGCAAGCCCCTTGCTCCACCAGCCAGCTCCCCAGGCTGCTTCTTTCCTCCTCCTCCAGGCTGGCAGGCAGAGATCTTTTGTTTGGGCTTTTTTTTCTGAGACAGATCCGCATCCCCAAGGTGAACTCCAGCCTTTCGTACCGCCCGAGTCCCACCAAATTCCTCTCATGCCCAGAGCAAGTAAAGGCAGGTCACCGGGGCGGTGGGAAGGCGCTTTGGAGGGAAGCAGCGTTGCATCACGCCGGGCGGGGTGCAAACGTCCTCGCCGTACATCCCCCCCGCTCCCTCCACACTGCCGGGGGGGTCCAAGCCCCCTCGTCCCCGTGCCATGGGTCACGCGTGGTCATGGAGGGTAAACTCCCGCCGTGGTTTTCACACACATTGGTCCTAGTGGGCTGATGCTCCGATAAAGTCAATTACAGGATGACTTAGCTTAAAGGCTGCAGCTTGCTTTAAATGTAATTACTTTCCCCTGAAGCTTTCCATGGGAGGGTGGTTTCAAAGAGAGGGTGGCTCCTGTTTTGCATCTCGCTTCTTTTCCTGGAGGAGTTTAGATGAACCCAACCGAGAAAGTACCCCAATTTCTTGCATTTGTGCCGGGCACGGGGCAAGTTTAATGTAAAACATCTCAAGAATCTGAGGCAGGACTCCAGTTTTCCGCTGAGATCTGAAATCCCCGTCTTTGCTGCTGCGCCGTTTCACGTCGCATTACCATTTTATCTGATGGAATAGCTATCAACGGCAGCTTCGAAGTGAAACACTACGGAAAATCTGTGTAAGCTATCTGCAGCCTGGCAGCGCAGATATACTTTGATTACAGTGACAGCCCGGCTCTGTCTCCTGTGTTTAATGTGTGCGTACGTGGCCGGCTGCAGCAGGGTGACCCGCGCCAGCTCTCCCTCTGTTCCGTGATGCTCAAGGCAGGCTGGCCATAGCCTCTGCTTTCGTGAAGCCGCAGCTCCCAGAGCCTTGGGATGCTGCCACAATCTCGTCTGTGATTTAAGCAGAACAAGAAGCTTCCAGCTTCCACGATTGCAGGGAAAAAACTTGAAAACACGAAGCCTCGAGGCTCTGAAAGCCAGAACCCCGTTGCACAGAGCACACCGTTGCTGTCTGGTGTTTGCAATGCCATTATTTTAAAGCCAAGCTCGTTAATCTTGCTTTGAGATGGGGAAGGGGTTTGCTTTCCCAGGCTCAGCCATACCGTACAAACACATCCAGGCTCTTGCGTTAAGGAGAGGCACACACTCCTCGTTAGGAAGTTGTTAAGATGAGGATGATGAAGACGGGATCTGGGCCAGAGGGGTTCACCACTCGGTCTTGAACCACACGGGAAGTCACTTAGCCCCACAACATTGGGGCAACCATTATTTTGGGGTATTATTGGGTATTTGGGGTGTTATTTGGGGTATTTTGGGATTACAGGGTGCGGTGGTTTTGCGTAATGGTTTTATAAACACCATTGGGATCTGGTAGGTGCTAGTTACAGCCAGCCGGGCTGCCAGGAGACGTAGAAACGCAAAAGGAAATCATCCCCTCTATTATAAGAGCAATGCCGCCGTGAAAAGCCCACATGCACGCTGCGATACCAGCCCAGCGATTCCCTTCAGGACCGCGGCCTTCTGGACCACAGGAACACGGGCAAAAAAACCCATCTGTGCTCTGGCAGGATATTCAGCGTTGCTGGAAAGCGCGTGCAACCCTAAGGGTTTTTTTTAAATACATTTGATTATAATGTTGTTCTAAGGTCACTGGAATCTAAAAGCCTGGCTCCTGGCTCCTGTAAAATTAATGTCTTGAGTCTTTTTGCCGTGGTACGGGACTTGCCTTCCATTCATTAAGTGAAACGTCACAGATATAAAAAAAAAAAAAAAAGAAGCTCCAGCTCAAGAAATGCTAAATGGCTGGAGCAGAGACACCCCGCAATGCAACACAGATAAATTCAGTCCTTTATCTCCCAAGATAATCACATCTTCGAGAGGAAGATTTGATCTGCTGCTTTGCTTCGCAAGATGCTCAGCCTGCGAGATGAGCACTTACAAACAAGGACTTGAACCGCATGGAAGGTGCTGCCCCAAATCGCCGGACACCCAGCCGCCACGGGCACAGGATGGCAGCTTTTCCCACTTTTCCCGACACATCAGGCTCTGTCGAGGCAATTCAACTCGTGCTCCTGATGTTTATGCTCGCGTTTACGCTCGCACCGAGGCGTGCATCTGTGCTTACACATCGAGTCGGGTGACTTAAGGAGACTGGGTCCGGGCCTGGGAAAGTCCCTCTGCCCCGTGACAGCGCAGGCGTATTGGGGCAAGGAACGCCGCGAGCTGCCTGCCCCGCTACCCCGCTCCCTGGGAAAATGCCACTCGTGGAGACGCGGCAAGAGAGGAATAAACTGCAGGGAGGTAGAGTGGCAGGGAACCCATGCGTGCCCGCTTCTGCCCGCGTTGCCTGCTGGCTGCCGGAGCAGGGAGGGAGAAGTGGAGGTTCGCAAGACGCTGTTCCCAGCCTTTGGGGTCACGCATCGCCCACACAGGGAGGGGGCTGGATTCACCTGGGCGGGGGGCACCCAGCAGCGGGGCAGAAATGGTGGTGGTTGAGAGGGCACGACCTTCCTCATCTCCCCCGGGAGGATGGAGGGGAAGAAAAATTACGAAAAAGGGGGACAACAGTAAAAAGCAGAAGCTGGGCTGCGAAACTGGAAGATGGGAACGGCGTGGGAGTGAGCCGGGCTGCCTCAGCGCCCGGTTCCTGCTGGCGTTCGCTCGTTAAACTGTTCAGATTTCCCTGCAAAAACCACCCCCGGGAAGGGTTGAGATGCGGCCGGGGTGGCAGCGCAGACCCCAGGCCCGGGCTGGGACCCCCCAGCGCGGCGGCTTCTCCTGGAGCCCCCCGCCTTCCTTCGGGGGAACCCCAGGCTCCTCACTCCGGCGCCGGGGCAGCCCCGGGCACCGGCTTCCCGGGGGCTGGGACGTTGCCGGGTGGTGGCTGTCAAGAAACCAAGCGGCGATCGGCCCCTCCAACACCCTCTCCCCAAGCGCCGGTGTCTGGAAAGGCACCGGGGCAGCTTTTACCGGAGCAGCTTTTGCCGGGGCAGCCCGCGGCGTGGGCGAGAACCCCAGATTTTCACCAACAAAATTTATTTCTGACACCCAGCGGCACTGATACAGCCGGTGGCACCAGTACAGCTGGGAACACCGACACAGCCGGCGGCACCGGTGTGGCCAGTGGCAACGATATAACCGGTGGCGCCGGTGCGGGTGGTGGCAAGGTGGCCCCGGTGCCCGGCGCCTCTGCGGGGGACATCGCAGACCCGCCGGGGTCCGCCCGCCGAGGTCCTCCCTCCCGCCCGCCCGCCGCCT
>VYZW01009457.1:117220-290002 GCA_013401315.1 Balaeniceps rex | reverse complement strand
CCGGGGGCCGCGGGGACCCCGCTGCTGTCAGGCTGCGGCCGACCCGCTCGGGGCGGGGGCCGGGGGGCCGCTCCCCGCCAGGTAGGGGGGCAGCCGGCCGCCGTTACGTAAAAATGAAAATGTGCCGCGGGAGCTGCTCGCTGGGGGAGAAACTTACTTTTTTTTTTTTTAATGTTTTTTTGGGGTTTTTTACCCTCAAGGGAAAGCGCTGCCCAGGGAGCTGTGGGGTTTGGGGGTGCTCGGGGGGAGCCCTGCACTTCGCAAACTAGTGGGGGCACCCCGTCTGCGGTGTGGGGGGCACCCCAAGGGCCTTTTTGTACCCCCTCCTTTTTTTTCTTTTCCCCCTTCTTCTTTCAATTCTGCTTTATTTTTTTATTCTGCTTCATTTTTCGGCTCTTGCCCCACATACGTATTTGAAGCTGGTGGTTTCACGCTGACACAAGAGCCCGGAGAAATTAATCTGCATCCAAGGCGTCGTTCAGCGCCGAGTGGGAAATCCAGCCCTTGGCCGAGGCTCGCCCTGGTGCCCCAGAAATGTGTCATTTATGTGTTGGAGAGAAGGCTGGGGTCCTGGGCACGGCCGGCGGCGATAAGAACTACAGAGCTCACTTATCTGGCGATGTGGTGTTTAGTGGCTGGTGTGTAAATATTTATGGTGGGTAAACAGGGCCGGTGTCTGCAGGCAACAAGTGTACGTTTCTCTAAGCCCCAGCTGCAGTCGCTGGAGTGATTGCTTTTTTTTCTGTCGATTCTTATAATTTCCTGTTCCCTCTTCTCCCTCGGCCCTTCCTCCTGCTCCCTTGCCCTGACAATGCACAAAGAGCGGGCTGCAGTGGGTGCAGGCAGCTGCCTGCCATGTGGGCTGCTGCCAAAGCCACTGAAGCAGCAAAACCTACACGGCTCTGGCCCTCCTGGGGCTCACGCTGCCTGGGGCAAGGGGCTGTGTTGACCCAATAAACCCATCCCTCTTTCCACAGCTTTGAACCCTGTGGATGTTCCTGCCTGTGCAGCCCGGCATGCCTGCAGGCGCTTCTGCCTGCGCCAGAGGCTGGGTCTGCTCCGTGAACTTTGTGTTTTGGGTCAGCTCAAGAATTTGCCCGAGAGGACAGTGCTGCTGGAGGTGATCTGTGCAATGGGTGTTTCCTAATGCCGCCCTTTCGGTTCACAGGCGTTTACGTTTTGGACTTTTTCTGCAACCTTTTCCCCCAATATTTGCATGAAGCAAAGGTTGGCACTCTGAATGCCTGAAAACGGCAGGGGTTTGCTGAATCTGGTATTTTTAATCTGACTTTGGTGGATGTGATGTTGTTCTGCTGGTATTCCTTGGCTGCGTGGGGTGAGAGTTTTTCCATTTAGCGTAGGGTTTTTATCAGCAAGGTTAAGTTTTAGTTTGCCGTGCGCTTTACAAATAAAGGTTTGGTACTACTGCTAATTCATAAAGGGATGGGATGTGAGTCGGGACAACTGGGTGAGTATTTCCATCTCTTCTGAAAGTGGTGACTAAACTCCTGGAGGGCTTTAGTGAAGTCGTACTTAATTCTCTGAATTTCACTGCTGACTCGTTGGGTGACTTTGGGACTTAGCTGAGCCTCCCGTGTGCCTGTGTCTGCCCGGCTCCGCGCAGAAGTCGTGCCTTGGGTGGGGAATATGGTAAACAAGGCTCGCAAAGTGTTTTGAGGCTCAGTCCCAGGGTGTCATGGTAGGGAAGGGAAGTTCTGTGTGTGACAATATTTTATAAATTCAATTGAGTAAGTTTCAGTATGAGAGAGACTCTTGCAAAATGAGTTTAGTTTATTGAAAGCAAATGCATTCAAACCCCAGTTTGTTGCCAGAAGGGAAAAAGTAGAATCTATTTTTGGTGTGAGAGAGGAGATGGGGCATGCACGTGTCTGGGGCAGGAAAACACTGGTACTTTGTTCTTCTGGCTTCATGTGGGTGGTGGTTTCTGTTATTTAGCCGTGTGTTTCTGCCAAGTTGCAAAACATACCTGGTTCTGAAAACCCTGCGGAGGTCAGGGCCAGCTCTGCGGAGCTGGTACCGGGCCCGTATGAGAACGCCTCCCACGCCAGCATCTCCAGCGCCGGAGAAGTGGGCGGATGCTTCTGGCTTCACACCTTTGAGCGCCAGGGAGGTGACTGGCATTTTTTCGCGACGGGATCTGGACTGAAACCATAAACTTGTTTCACACAAGCCACCGAACAGCTGCTGCTTGGCAATACCTTTCACTTACTAATGGCTGTGGTTGGATTTGAACCAAGTTGCCTTGAGTGGAGGTTGTACCAGTCCCTGGAGCAATCCTGCACTAAATCCAAAGAGGGTTTGGTTCAGGCTGTGTTCACATCTTGTAATTAGGAGATCCAGTCTGGTAAAGGCAGTTTTGTTATGATTGGCGATGAAGGCGGGCATGCAGCTGTGCTGATAGCTACACGTGTTAAGTGAGTTACCCTTCTCATCTCCGCGGCAGCTCTGGACTGCGCTGGCTGGAATTGGGTCATCGGAGACGTCTTCATCTTTCCGGACATGGCTGTAAATTATTTGTCCCCTTGATGGCTCCTGGTTTCCTCCCACTCGCTGCTGGTTCTGGTTGTTAGTGGCCTCTGCTGAAATACACTCCTGTTTGTGGTCAGGTCGTCACGGGAGAAACCTGCTTGAAGTCCACCATAATTTACATGTTTGAGATATTGTCATCTTCACAGCTCTTTCGGGAGGAGGAAAGTTACGATGTCCCCAGTTTTTAGATGAGTAGGTGGGAAAGGAGGATTGAATCGGTAAATTTTCAGAAGTGGGTTTTGGGTGGCTGATTTGAGTAGTTGCAGAGGGGCGTGGGTTTGAGAGGGCCTGTGTTTGGGGTGCAGTACTACCCATCCCTGACCTGATGTCTCATTGACCAGATTGCTAGATATGTCTGAAAATTGAGGCCAGGGGGGTTACGTGAAGTTCAATGTGTCAGAGCGAGTCTGCTGGAGAGCTGGTGAAGAGGAGTCTCTTTCCCCACGAGTGTTTTGCCCGTTCAGCGTGAGGGCTTGTTGCTCCCAGTGGCAAAGTACTGGTTCCCTCCTGGGTTTTGTGCCTGCGAGCAGCGATCCCACAAATGCAGACCGGGGGCTAGATGCAGGGGGGGTACTCGAGGATGGAAATCCAGTGCAGTGTGTTCTTAAAAGGACTGTTATCTTTGTGCAGCTGCGTTTGTGCAAACTGTGGCTTGCTTTAGTCTTCATTGCGAGATTTCAGCGGAGAGCAGGGTCAGCTCTAATGGAGCTAGAAATGAGGTATAGCAGCACCCAGTCGCCTCTGTGATGAGTGACTGAGGGTTTTGCAGCCACTTAAGGATTTGGGCATTGTGAGGTCATGGATTCTCAACTAGGATGCTGTGGCATAGGCTCTTGCATGGCTTTGAAGGGCCCTTGCTGTGTATTGACTTGGGAAGGCGGTGGAGAATTGCTATTTATGTGCGGGCACACAGGTGTCAGGGTCTCCGATTTGCCCTGTAACGTCAAAGGGATAGATCTTTGCATCACAGCAGAAAATGGAAATGTGTATCACTTAATGAGCATGGCTAGAGCAGAGATGCTGCCTAAAAAAGGATTGAAGAGGGGAGCTGGAGCTCCAGAACGAAGGGCATGAAAATGCCCGCAAGAGCCTGGTCAGAGTGCGGGAGGCATCTGGTAGGAAGGGGAGGACGTCAGAAGAGCAGAAGGAAATGAGTGATTTGGCAGTTTTGGGAAGTGAACCCTGACCTGCGCACGAGGCAGCAGCGGGACTGTACTGGGAATTGAGAAATCTGGGTTGCACCCCCAGTCCTGCTGCCCACCCCACTTGTCACTTCCCTTCTCGAGGCCACCAGTTCTCCGTTCCTGCCAACCTGCCTCTGGCAACTGGAGGCTCTCTGGGGTGTGGGCTGTCCCTTACAAAAGGCGAGGAGCGTACCCGAGGAGGGGCTGTTTCTGGTGAGCAGACAGTGCTCGCGCGGTGCTGCTACCCCTGCCATCTTCATGGTGGGAAGCTCAGAGGTGGGGCATGGCTGTGGTTGGGCAGGCAAGAAGAGGCGCTGATTGCTGCGGACCCCACTGCTAACAGCGTGTGCTTGGCCACTGGTCCGAATTTGGCTTGGAGATGTCCAGAGAGGAGCTCTGCCTGCAGGGGAGAGGTGAGCGGTGCCGGCGCTGGAGGAAAAGTGGTAAAGACAGAGCTAGATGGCCATGGCTGTGATTGCTAGCACAGGGCTAGGGCTGGAGGACAGCTGGGGCACGGGGGGGGCGCGGGGAGAGCAAAGCAATTGGCACGGTTATGTGCCTGCTGGGTGGCGCGGAGGATGCTGATAATGGTTAGTGCTCTCAAGCGCTTTATAGCTGCGGAGCACTGAACAAACATTAACGAATGTAAAGGATAGCAGCTTTGTCTAGTTACAGAGAAGGGAAGTTAACTCCAAATTAACTTTATGATCCGTGAAACTGAAGGTTATTTAAAAAAATAATAACATAAATGGAAATGCTGAAGTTTTCCAGAGTCGCTGAGTACGCTGCTTGTTGTTTAATGCCATCCATTTTTTCACTCCCAGTCTGTGTTTTTGGCTCGGGAACAAATTACAAGCAATATCAGCTTACGCTTGGATTTGAACCCACATTACTCTTAGTCAGCTGAAATATTTCCCCTTATCGCTGCTCCCATAATGTTTATTTTAGACCGGATAGCATCATGGCTTTTCTGCTAGCTGTAGGGAAGGAGCCAGTCTTTGAAAGAGCCCAGCACCTTGGAAAGAAATGATCTCAAAGCTGGTTCGGTTTCTGAACAAGGTACGGCTTAATTTTCCACCAAGAGCTTTATGCAAGGCTGCATCCCAGAACAGTTCGCGGCGTTAAAAACCCAGGAGGCGGCAGATGGATGAATTGCTGACAGATTTAAAATCGTATGACAAACATAAAGCATTCAGACGTGAGGCCAAGGCGGGAGGAAGGTTGCAGGGGGAGGTGGAGGCAGAAAGGTCGAGTAAGTTGTTCTGGGCAAGAGGAGATGTGCAGGCGAAGGCAGACTCCAGCGGGCTCAGCCTACGAGGGGAAGGGAAGGTCTTCAAGAGGCGGGATGTGGTGAGGAGCCTGTTCTCATCAAAGGGCAGGGAGCCCTCTGTGTCCTGTACTGGTGGTGGGAGGAGGAGGAGGAAGGGGGCTGAGTCCAGCCTCATCTGAGGCCAGGAGGAGCAGGGCTGCCCTGGGAGGAGACAATGTGGTGTGGCCCAAATGGTTTCCTCCTGTGGGAAGTGGTCCGAGGGAGAGTGCCAGCGCCCGGCGAGGCAGGGGACGGTGCGGGTATTGTCTCTGGTAGCTGCAGCCCTGGCTACGGCTCTCCCGGTGGTGCGTGTGTCGAGGGAGGGAGAGCCGGCAGGATTTCCTCTCTGCGGCGCTGGCTCCCGGGTTAATAACTAACCAAGCAGTCTAGGTTTATCCTTTCATTGTGGAAGAGAATTATTTACATAATACCACTCGGCGTAATCTTTATTTAGCATTGTTTCCCTGACGTAGCGCTGGACAGAGTGGCGGTGCCCAGAAATGCAGTTTCGGCCCAAATATGTGGGAAGTTAACCCTTACCGTCCGGGTGAGTGGTCTGGGCATGCTTCTCCCTGCCTGCGCAGGGAACTGGCTGTGAATTGGAGAAAAACTCCAGTGGCGTGGCCATCTGTCATGTACGTTTTGGGACCTTTATGTCTTCTAAACCCTGTTTTCTGCAGGCTCTGGGCTGGTGCTCTGTGCTGGTACCTGAATGCTTCTCATGAGGTTCCTAAGCCACACAGTTAGGGTTTGTCCTGTGCATGTTAGGGCAAGAGAGTGGTTTGTATTGCGCTCTTCTGTGTCTCCATGTTAAAGAAGGCAGAAGGAAAGAAATGTGTCAGTCCGTGGGCGGAAGATGACAGGATTTGGGGAGGTTCCTGGTGTGGATCATCCCATTGTCTGTGATCAGTCCCTGAGGACTCGCTTGCTCCCAGGTGGGCAGGTTCCGTCCTTGTCGAGGAGCATGTAATTGAAAGGTCTGGAGGCTGAGGTGGTTGTGGAAGGAGCTGGGGCCTGATTATTGTGAGCACACTATGGTGAAGGACTGAACCCTGGGCTTGGGTTTCAGTGGGAAGCGGCGGGAGAGTGAATAGGATGGCAGGCAAAGCCGAGCTTTCTGAAAATCTGCCTGTACCTCCAGCTGTGCAGTGCTGGCTGGAGAGGGTGGAGGGTGTCTTTCCTCTACGCTGCAGGATGCGTGGGCTTCTGACAAGCTGTGGCAAACAATGGAAAGTTGGCTTTCTTCTGAAAATATTTTAAAACCTTTTAAAATGACTCCAACAGCTACATTTTTATAGAACCAGGTCTCAGCTGTGTGATACTTGATCAGTCCGTAAATAGCTCAGTCTTTGGCCTCTGCAAACTTCTCGAACATGTACCTCCCAGTGCTGCAGAAACACCGGTTAGCACATGGTTTATCGGTGGCAGCACCTGGCTCATATAGCAGGAGCATTTGCAGCTCCACATAAGTGTTTACTGCCGAGCCCGTGTGATCTCTTTGGCCTGATGTTGCAAGGAGCTGGTTTTGCGAAGGCTGTGGGTCCCCAGTGGTTTACACTGGATTACCTGGTGGTACATGCACCGTCCAGGCTGGACATTGGCATGTGACGGCCTCTCCTATCAGCCTTGCTGGAGGGCGATGCAGAGCCAGTGTCAGTTTTATGCTGGTGATGTGGACGTTAGCCGATCATGCCTGGAACTTGCTGGAACAAAGGTAACTTGTTAACACCCTCCTTGAACCAATTACACTTGGCAGGGTGAGTTTGCATTGAATCAGCGCTGAGACGTGTGACTGCAGCATTCCTGATCCACTGCTTGAAGCCCTAAAGCTTCGTCTATTGACTTGTCAAGCTGTTGCCGTTACCGTCATGCGACTCATGATATCATGTGGTATGTAAATCTTGGATGTGTAACAGAGCGGTGGTGTTTGGTATCAAAGCTGTGCACTCGGCAGGTTTCTCCAGTCGTTTGCCTGGGGGTGTTTTTCCTGCATCGGGACCTTAAATAACTGTGTCCCCTCTTCTCTGGCACAAGAGTTTCTTCTGTTTGGCGAAGGGGATGACTCTTTCCTGTTGGAAAGACTTCCTTGATCAAGCCCTTGTTTTTCTGCAGGTACAATGTCATATAATTCCATTAATAAACTTTTCAAGCTCCATCTTGAAAGCACTTACAGCTTTTTTTTTTTTTTTTTTTGTTTGCCTTTGCTGCAGAGTTTCAAGCTCATGCCAAAGGCTCAGCTTCATTTCTAGGTCACTGGTCTGCCCTTTCATTTCCCCCCTCACACTGAAGTTGGCCGGCTTGTTTTGATTTGGTAATATGTGAGGTGGTGTCCACAGACGAAACCAGGCAGGCCAGTGAAATTCATGTTTCCCTGCAGCCTTGTTCCTGTTTTGTGTGTGTGAATAATAATTTCCAAATGCTAGACCAGAGGTGATTAAAAACTGTCAAAGAAATAAAATGCAGCAAAGTCTGCGTTATAGGAATCTGTGTGTCCGGTGTTTTGGGAAAACTCTCTGAACTGGCAGTGGAAGAAGCCTTAAGTATTCTTATTTAAGGCTTTCTAGTCTTAAATAAATGCCGCTTATTTGGGAGGCGCTGATGAGGCGGCCTGAGTGTACCCAGGCTACGCAGGAGGCTGGTTGCTGCTGGCTGGGTGCGGGGGCCTGGGGCCGGTAGCACTGCCTTTCTGCACTTACTCTGCAGAGTTGTTTGGGATCCTGAGCTGCTGTTGAGATGGTTTTGCATGATGTGGCACAGGCACCTGGGCAGCTAGCTCGGCTGCGGGCTTGTGGCTGGAGCTGCTGAGCGTGACTGGCAAAGAGTAGAGGGGTAAAAGGCTTCTCTGCAGCCCGAGTGGATGCTTGAGTGGATGCAAAGAGCTGAAAATCCTACTGGGGAGCAGCATACGGTGTCTGTTGCTTGCCCTGAGCGAGTACAAGTGGTTGTTTTTTACTGAGCTGCAAGGCAATGGATGTTCAGAGGTTTTTATGCAACTCTGGTGTTGGGACCGTGAAGCGGTTGTCATGTCATCAGTTAGATGCATTGAGCATCTTTATTTTTGGAGCAAATGATCCTGCTGACAGCATGTATAGGAGGTGTCAGCCAGCCCTTTTTTCTTCCTCTTTTTTTTTTTTTTTTCCCCCTTCATTTGTAGGTTTTAGTCTTGGCTTTGCTTTGCTTTCTTGACAGGGTAGCTGCTAAAAAATTTTGTTGTGTTTTTTGATTTTTGATGTTTACGTGTCTTAAAATGCCGTGATTAGAGGTGCACGTAAAGAGCTGCTGCGGTTTTGGTCCAGAACCCAGCCAGCTGCCAGCAGCGTTCCTGAGGGCTGTGTGGTGATGGACTGAGAAACGCTGCAGGATTTTGGGTTTTCTCCAGCATTATGAAACAAAAGTAGAGAGAGATGTCTGTGCATACCTTAAGGGTTGTGGTTTTGTTCTAAGTCTCTCGCTGTGCAAAGCTAAGGTTTGCATCTTCTCCACTGAGATTGGTGCTCATGAAATCTAGAGCACTTCTATGAATGTCTATGAAACTCTGCCAACAGCAGGTGAAAGCTGAGAAATGGGGAGTTTGGTTTGCCCAGAGGTGGAGGAATCGTGCTGCGGAGGCAGGCGCAAGCATGCAAGCTCCCCAGTTGCTCCTGCTGCCCCTGCCAAAGACGGCGTGAGTTCTGCTGTCCGTTTCAACGGGACGAGAACTTTAAGCTCCATCTGTGGCTTGCTTTTTTTTTTTTGCATTTTGTTCAGTTGTGCTTTTTAAATGCCTGTGTATTTCTTCTCGGCAGGAGGTTTAATTCCCCACACAATGTATTATTGTGTTTGTCTTGCTCTAGTTCCTTGTTTTATGCGGAAACACCTTGAACCTTTGGCTGAGTTGGAAGATGGGTGCAGAGTCAGACCCCTGGCTGCAGGCGTGGGGCTGTTCCAGGAAGAACGTGTCTGTGCACGACTCTTCAGCCTTGAGTTACCCGGTTGCTGCTTGAGGCATTAGACGTGTTTGGCTAACACGGGCACTCCCCTGCGTTTTGATCAGGCAGTCTACACACGCTTTTTTATGTTTTATGGAGGCTGATCCCTAGGGTAAAGAAGGCTGTAGCCAGAAATAAGTGAGTGTTCACACCTTTATGAACTTCTTGAGTATTCTGCCAATTAATTCTTAGGTAACTGAGGCTAAAATACCTACTGTAAAGGACACGGCCAGGAATGCTGCTAACCTGGGGCCTGATCCTTTCTTTGCTCGTTCCGGTTTTGCGTAAACTGGATAAAGGTGCCTGTGCTGTCTTGGCCATTTGCAGTCTGCTTTATGAAGCCTCTCAACCAGCAGAAGAAATGTCTAAATAAATACAGCAGCTTCGCCTTGCAGTCTTGCCAAGTCAATTTAGTGTGTATGTTGAGGAGGCAGAACAATTAGTTACGGAGACAAATGGGCCTTCTCTGTGTTCTGCGCTCTCGTCACACGGCCAGCTCCCAGTGTTGCGATAAGCATAACAGCGAAATCTGTATTAAGCAACCAATTAAGGCATCTGCAGAAGAAGGAGAGGAAAAAAAAAAGGTAGCAGCTTAACATTAACCTGCTAAGAAAGGTGGAGCTCAATTGTATCTCTTAATGGGTTTGGGGCTGTCTGTCAAACAAGGGTGATTTCTTCTGTCTTTTTCACAGCATCTAGCTGCCTTCTTTTAGGCTGTATTTTTGGGATATGGGGGCTTTGGATGTAGTGCTGGCTAAAGAAGTCTCCACCTCGCTGTCCCTCACCATGTTCGTATCCCAGTGCTCCCTCCCGTTATATTTGAGCTGAGTAGTTGAATGAATGTCTTCACCAAGTGGTCACGCTTTTGGTTGAGTTGGCCCTGCTTTGGGGGTAGTATGGGTGCTGCAAGGAGGGATGGGGAGCCAAGGGACAGACAGCCTGAAAGCAGGGGATAGTGGCTGCCATTTACACAGCTTGGTTACATTTCAAGCATCTGTGCTTTGCAGGAGTAAACCCGCAGTCCTGAAATTCTCCTCTAGCTGGGAGATTTTTCTCTCAAAGTTCTTCTGCGCAGACCTGTGCTTATCTCTGATGTGTCTCCCTTTAGCAGGGGATAAACCGGTTTTGACACAGGTGATACAGACCCTCACGTAGGGTTTTGTTTGCATTCCCGCAGCAGCAGTGATTTCACCCTGGAGGCTGAAATGGGTAGAAGTTAGGTCCTTTCCTGCCATGGTCTGGGCAGCTGAGGGGGTCTGTGGCATTTGCTCCTTTTCCGTGGGCTGGAAATCGACTGCCTGGTTCAGAAACGTGGCTGGGAGTGCTCTTCCGTGGTGGCAGGGTTTGGGCTTTTCACATCGCCCTCCGTGTGCCCGTTACTGCTTTGTATTAGCTGCTGGCTGCATTACCTTTGTTCCTTGAATCTTGCTTGTGCTCCCTGGGAGACTCGAGTAGTCTGTGGGTTTTTTTGCCTTCAGCCCTGCATATCCAGGGGAGAGCTGATGAACGGGAAAGTTGTTCAGAAGCCGTGCTCTGTGGCAGCTTCTGCAAGCGTCAGTTGTGGCTCAGTTAGGCGCTTGATGAACGGAAAATGAGAGAGAGGGGAGGGTCCTTTTCCCAAGAGAGTTTAAAACGGCTCTTTGACAGGAGCTTTGCTGAATTGCAAATTGCTGTCTCTCCCCCACCTCATTTCAAAATCTGCTGCTCTTCTCCTCTGGAAGTGGCAGTAGTTTTTACTCCTGTGCTCTAGTGCATGGATGAATGTGTTGCAGCGTGGAGTTGTAAGTAACTGACATGATGTTGATCATAATTGGGCAGAGTGTAGCTAATGACACTTAAAATATTTGCTTGTTTGGGGAAATGCTGTAACTCCAAGTGGTCTTTTCCCAGGCACTGGAATAGATAAACGAGGTTCAGCTGTATTTGGCATGGTATTTGGAGAGATGGACAGCTTTCTGTTGCTTCTTTGACAGGCAGGTTTTGAATTTTTAAGAGAAAACTGAGCATCTTTTTGTTTCTTCCCCCGCTCAAAAACAAATAAACAAAAGCCAGGTGGGGGGCAGATCTCATGTGCATTCTGTTTATTTCTGCGTGCAAATGCATCTTCTTGATGTGTCATTAACCTGCTTGCTCTCTGGTGCTATTTTTAGCAGCCTTATGATCTATGGACAAGGAGCTCTTCCAGTAAGCATCTGTAAGCAGCCCAGCCTGGGGTGGGGGGTGTTTGCACAGAGCCCAGGGGGTCCCTGGGCGGTGGGGTCCTCCTCCCTACCCTGCTGGGGGGCCTGGAGGAGCTGGACACAGCTCCCCCATCCCCAGTCCCACATAGGGAAACGTGTGTAAAGCATTACTCTTCAGTTCCTGTGACCATGGTAATCGACTTGGATACATCAAACATGACTAATTAACCTAATGGAGAGTCGTTTCCAGGCTGAGTCTCTCCCCTTGGATTTCAGAGCAGAACTTGTGTTGTCTGATCCACCACCAGCCTCCGTGGCCAGAACTGACTTTCTCAGGGTGATTTCTCTAGCGGGTTTCTTTTCTGGGTCTGTCTGAGCTAGGGACGATGGCTCTGAACCAGACTGATGTCTCGGGTGCTTCGCTTGCTCTGCATTCCCCTCTCATTTTGTAATATCTGAGATTCCCAGGAATTAGGGGAGGAAGGTCCCAAACTCAGATGGGAAAAACTTGCTCTGAGTTCCTCCTTAGGCGGAGTGAGGTGAAAGTGAATACTTTTCTGCAGCCCTTCTGTTTCTGTACTGCACTGCAGGATCTCTGCCACCCTGAATTTTGCTGTTTAAAATCTGGTCAAATCCTCAGGCTTGAAACGAAACAGCCCATGCTGGAGATGTCTGTGCATGTCTTTGGGTTTCCTCATCTTAATGTACTAGTTAAAGGCATTGCTACTTTGCACTGTTTCTCCTGGGTTTAATTATTATTTCAGTGATTGGAGCTGTAGACTGCAGCAGGGACTTAAGAGTTCAGCCTCAATTAAAAACCATCCTGTGCCAGGCAGATAGCGGCAGGCAGCACTGCTATTCTCAAGTGTCTCCAGCAGTCCATCTAAACACCATGTGATTGCTTCAGTTGAGAAATCTGAGTAGGCAGAAAGCAGTTTCTGGGATAAACCTTGTGAGTGCTTCTCAAAATAGCCTGAAAGCAAGGTTTTACTTTCCACAGCCGCTCTTGGTCCTTGAGGCTGGTCAGAATTTTAGGTGGATTACTAAATATTGCTAACCTCTGATCTTCAAAAATCACAAGATCCTTTTTTTTTTTCTTTCTTTCTTTTTGATGCTGCCTCTGGTGTGTTTGAACTTAAAGGATTTGCATTTTCATGTCTTTTTAGCCTTAATTGTAAGTACTGGGACCCTCCTTGCTTGCAGTTCCAGCTTTTTATATCTTTCAGCGAAGCTGAAATCACTACGCAGTTGATGACCTCGTGTTTGACCCTTCGAAACCTCTTGGGCAGCCCGGCAAACAAATGTGCTGAGAGAGGAGCACATGAGAGTAGCCTGAGCCATTATGCTGGTCAGTCATTGACTAGGACTCTTGTTTTTCTTCCTTTGAAGATCTGCTTAATCATTGGCATTGCAACCCCCACTGTGCTGGGCACCTGGAGGGGTTTGCTAGCCGCTCCCCGTGACGTCCTGGGTGACGTGGGAGATGGCAGGGGGGCTTCAGAGAGTCCAGTGCTGTAATCAGGTTTTACTGGGGAAGAGATTGTCATTGATATCCCTGGGATTTGGCATCTGTATAAATACACGAGCCAAGCTCTATTTAAGTGTGTAGGTTCACATCAGTTCATTTGTCTGGGAATAGGGTAGGGAGCATCCCACGGCTGTGGTCCTTCTGTGTAATTTCTATTCCCAGTATAAAACACAATGCTGATGAGGCAGGGCTTGCTGGGGGTAAATCCCTGTAAATGCTGGTGCAGCTGGATGGAAGTGACTGCTTTGACGTGGCTGATTTCGGGCCTGATTGGGAGATGGGGATAAAAACTGCATGGCTAAAACTGGTACTGTCACACTGATGGAGACCAGTGCCCACGGGCCTGGGTGCCATGTGGGTGACTGAAAGTTTGTGAAGCAGCTCTGAGATCTCACGGTGGTGAGTTGGTTTTCCATCCTTATTTACCGTAATACCTCTGGGTGACACTGAGCGTTCAGGAGATGCTGCAGAACTCAATTCTGCAGCTGAATTCACACATGAGAAATGAGACTTGCTTCTTTTTGTTGGGGGAAAAAAAAATCTGCTTGTATCAAACGCTCGTGATCCTTCCCGCTTGTGGCTTGGAAAATGGGAGAAAACTGATAGTGAGGGCTGACCGGCGTGTGGAGAGAGGTAAGGTCCTGGCTTTCTGTGGGCCTTATTTAAGGAACTTTTCTTGTTCTTCGTGTGTTTGATGCGTCGGTGGAACTGAATTTTATTGGCAAAAATGTGGTTTGCACGGATATCTTAAATGCACTCTCAATTGCTTGCCTAAGGGCGATTTTAAGCTAGGTTTCCAGGAGCATCCCTACTCTTACTGTGACTTTGGCTGGTCTGCTCTCCCCTCCTGGACCGGCTGTTTGCGTGAGGGGCATCTCCGCAGAGAGCGGCATGTGTTTCATGCTCGCCATGTACTGAGCGAAAGCCATGAAAAATGTCATTCGGATGACAGTGATTTGGGGTAGCTCTAGAAAATCATTTTCTGCTGGTGGATAGTTCCAAACTATTTCCCTCCACCCCCCGCCCCTTCCCCAAAACAAAAGAAGAGATGAAAGGATTCATTAGGAATTATTCACTCAGCTCTGCCGCCTGTCTGAGATCTGGCTGTCTGCGTTCATCCCCCAGCTCAGGGAAGGTCAGAGGGCATCTCCCTGGGGAGGATTTGCTGTTGACTGAATTGCACTCTGTCATTATCCTGCTGGATAACGAATGCAGCGGCCTCATTGGCACTGGCTTCAGAAAAAGCACGGTCATCTGCATGTGGCCTTGAGGCGAGAGGCGAAAACTTAAGGAGAGCGGCGTGGAAAACCTCATCTTGTGGGAAAGATATGGGAAGGACCCAGGGGGTTTGGCACAGCAGTTTGCTTGCTGCGTGATGCTGAACAGGTCTGTAGCCACTCTGGACCTCTGCGCTATCTTGCCCTTCCTGGGGAGGTGGGGGGACACAGCAAGAGGGTTTAAAGGACAAAACCCCTTCTTATGGGGTGAAACTAGTTAGACTTGCTCCTGTTTTCTTCAGTGGAAAATGTGGCATGCTTGTGACACAGTTTGAGATCTTTTAATGAGATTTAAACCATTTTTTCCCCTGTTTGTTTTGTTTTGTTTTCAAATAGGTTTCCTGAAAGAAAAACATACAAATCCCCCTGAGCTAATTGGTGTGTGATTTGAATTCAGCTGCTACCTTGGAAGAGCTTTTCCAGCAGCTGATCTGAAAACAACCTTTCCCACAATATTGTGGGTTGTCAGTCAATGCTAAAGGATCTTGAAGTTGCTGGTGGGGAGGAGAGATGCATTTTGTTTGATATGCTGCATCTTTTAGTTCGAGTGTCATAAAATACTCGGAGACGTGTGAAAAAGACTAATGGAGAGAGGCTATTGGAAGGATGAAAGTCTTGCTAGCTGGAAATGACTGTGAAACAGTTGTGGGTGCTGGAGCCTGTTGGGCTGGCTGAGGAGGTAGATAGATCTGAAGAAAGTTTACATTTTAAGCACCAATTTCAGATGTTACCCCCACCGCCTTGCGCCTTGATCTTCTGGCAGCTGCAGGCTAAGAAGGGCTGGGGGCTGTGCCCTTCCAGTGTGTGGGGGTGGCCAGATGCAGCCCTGTGAAGTAAAGTATTAAGCTTCAAACATTGGCCTTCGTTGCCTTTAGGCTAAGTCAGTTCCCTGGAAGATGCTGTGATAAAATTGCTGGCCCAGGTAATTTGCGTGCTGATGATGAGCAGCAGAGAGGAGGGCAAGAGTTTGTGTCTCTGCTTATTGCCGTCATCCGTCTTGCAATCAGAAATTTATGAAATGGCCTTTTGTGTTGCAGTGCAGTGTGTGCAAGTGCATATTTAAGTGGTTAGCAAATATATCCAGTTGCGAGATTGGATCAGATCAGTGTCTAACAGTGATGGTTCACATCTGGATGTCCTGCCAGTACAGTAAAGGAGGTGGTTGTCCTGGTGAGTTTTAAATCTTATACCCGAAGCAGGGTAATAATTGCTTGAAATCACTGTAATTCTGCGACTGGCGTTAAAGGATGTAAAATTATCTTGTGCTGTAATAAAACAAAAAAAAATACAGCTGCCTGGAAAATTCTTGTTGCTGTAATCCAGCACAAAGTGTATGGGACTGGTCGTGAATCAGTTTAATTGCTTTTGGGGGTCTAATCCTCCAGATCCTTATCGCTGCAAGAAATCCTCCTCAGAAGGGCGATCGTCTTTGGGCTGGTGTTCAGCTGTGCGATGCATGACTAAGTAGTAGCTTGTAGCATTTATGAACTAGGGCATAAGTAGATCCCTTTATTCAGGCAGACCCAAATAAGCCTTCAGTACTCTATACTAGGCCCCAAATTTGCCTACGTTATAAATAAGTATGTGGCTGCGTGCTTGTGTGTGTGTTTCTTTTTCTAAGCTGAAGGCAACCCCTTAAGCTCTTTTCTGCAGGTCTGTTCAAGCTGGGGCATGGGGAATTCCTAAGAGGATTATCATGGTTTACTTGATACAGAACTTGAACTTGAGCAATGGCTTATCTTATCGGTGATAAAAGACATGGAAATGAAGTAACCGAGGAGGCCTTGAACATGGCTCACCCCCCCGCCGCTGGAATGACAGATCTCCCAAGTTCTTCCCTGTTCACAGTTGCAGTGTTTTCTGTTATCTGGCACGTACTGCCCAGGTACCGCCAGTGATAATTTATTTCCAGTGCTGTGTTTGGAGCGGTTCTCCAAGAAAAGAAGAAGAAAGGGGTGGAGGGGGAGGGCTGCAGCGGCTTAGCAAGAGAGGCCGGGCATCGCTGTTTTTGCTGGAAAGCTTCATGTCCGGGCTGGAGAGACTGGTGCCGATCACAGCTTGATTGCAAGTTTCTGCGTGATACTGAGCTTGGCAGGTCATTAGAAGAACAGCAGAGAGCAGACCCACTTCACCAGTGGGCTGTGAGCACAGGACTGGAAAGTCTCTAAAAGTGGTGAGTAACCTCGAGCCTGAGAACCAGAAAAGGCCCAGGAACAGGGAAAGATGCCTGGTCTGTTCCCAGTGAATCAGAAGCAGCAAACAAGTGGGGAGGGCCGGAATAATCTCTTTGGTGGCAGCTAGTAAATAAATGCAGACAAATGTCTGCTGCTGTACTCCCACTCCGCTGACCGACTGCTCTGATACAGGGTGGGACAAAACATTTGTGCCTCTGCACAGGGAGGCGGGTGGTGAAACACCCCAACTGCTGCTGCCGGAGGAGACTGGCCTGAGCGTTGCGGCACGGCCGCGGTCTCGCCCGCCGCCCGACCCCTGTGCCGGATACGCCTGCGTGGCGGATGGGCTGAGCAGCTGTGTGCGCACCGGGGCTGTGGAGCGGGACAGGCTGCGGCTGCCTGCTCGCCTCCCCCCGGTGCACAGGGGCTGGCTCTCACCACCCCTGTCCTGTGCTTCGGATGGGGAGATACACACTGCTCAGCAAGCAGCCGTGCGACCAGGCGTTAGGAAGAAGAGAGGAGCCCTTCCACCCTGCTGGATTTCGGTGGGTTTGCCTGCCCTGCTATGCTACACCTGCCTCATCTGTGCTGTGTGGGAGGAATTTTGTTTTTTAAGCTCTCGCTGTCACAGATTGTGACAATGCCACAGAGGTCCAGGCAGTGCCGTGCTTCACGCAGAAGGACTCAGCAGACAGTCGAAGGCTGGCAGGCTGACAGCACTTATTAGAGGTAACCTTCAGGAAATGCCACACACAGCCCTGACTGAGCTTTCTGGCTCCGGGCGCATACAGTATTTACACCATGCTTCTTGAGTTTCCCTTAAGGCTCTCAGCCTGCAGCTGCCTTTCTGTCCTCTGCCACCTGCCCCATGTCCTCATGCTCCAGCGCCTGGCGTTGGTACTCGCTGCTGGGCTCCTCTGGCAGCAACCCACCACGCTGGAGGGGGCTGTTGGCACCAGCTCTTCCTCAGTGCGTGGTACAAAGATCATCTCCTTTGGCCTCCTAAAAGAGGTACTTGTGGTAATGTGCTTTTGGAGCCTTGGGTAAAGCCAGCACCAAGTTTTCACGCTTGCATGTGCAGGGAATGAGCCATTAAGAAGTGCAGCACCTGCACAGCAGCTCCTTCTTGAAATGCAAGGGAGTTACATGGGATCAGCTCTTCTGTCTAAGCAGGTGACTTGTTTGGGTGGCTGTGTGTGGAGTTAAAAGCCAAAACCTAAGCACTAAGATTTGAAAACTTTCCTCAGGTTGTCTTGATGGTATTTCTTCATCCCACATAGGGTGGGAGAAAGGAAATGTGATAATATCTTGTTCTGGTAAATGACAGTGCTAAACAGCGGCACCTGAAATACTTTGTGGTGATAGAGCCTGGACTGCGTAGGTGTGGGGAGGCTGTGCTGCGCACCGCATTGGGACGTCTGCCCCAAAGGAAGGTCAGGTATTTTCTCTGCTTCCTGGGAGGGAGATTGGGGAACGTATATCTGAAGGGTGGGATTACGGGTTGTGCACAGGTCTGGCCTTGCTCTGCTGCCCCCAGAGTTGGTGGCTCACGTGTTTTCTACAGATCGAGGAGTGACTTTCCCAGCAGCAGCTGGCTGGAGGCTGAGCTCGCATTCAGTTGCCCGAGTCGGTTCAGCTGCTTGATCCACCCACTCTCATCATGCCGCTTGTAGTGCGCAGAAGTTGTGTGTTTGCTTGATGCTGTGCTCCCTTCAGCAAAGGATCAGCTGTCATCCCTCCCTGGTGGATCTACTGTACAAAGAGCAGAAAACTGCCATCCTCCTGCGTGCTACCCTTCTTGGGGACAGTGGGAGCTCGCTGGTGCTCGGGGCCAGTGCGGTTACACTCCAGGATGCTCCAAAGCCTGTTGCGGCACATGCATTTGCAGAGTGGGAAGCTTTCCCTCCCCGCTACCTTGTGAGCATTTACTGTGTCGGAGGGGAACCCACAGAGGGGCATTAAAATCCCACTTTATTATTGTTAATTTCCAGTAATACTTATTCTGCGAGAGGCTCGGAGCGACTCGTTGCTTGGACTTGCTCAGTGCGGAAGAGCGGGACAGACTGCCTCAAGCTGAGGTCCCTTGGCTGTGTCGGCTCTGAATCCCCTGCTCCTCTAGTGTGGATTTAATTTCCACGGTGCTGCAAATGCTTCCCCAGTGCCCAGCTATCAATTGAAAAGCAGTGGGGGGGTCCGCGGGGGGGGTGGCGATGGTGGGGAATGACTTGTGGTCTCCATGGCAACCTACAGACGATAAATGGATCAATGTGCTGTTCTGCACCATCTGAAACTCAAGCGGCGCTGGCTAAATCTGGGGGCTGCCTTTGCCTGCCAGATCCTGCTGTGGGGCCATTAGTGTGAGACGGCTCAGCACGAAAGCCTTCCCCCCAGCGTGCCTCTGGTAACGGGCACTTGCCGTGTTTGCTGCGGAGTATGCGGGGTTTGTGCTGGAAACCCACACTTGGCCCCGCAGAGACCTGCGGGGTTTTGGGTGTCTTCAGTGCTGCAACTCAGTGTTGGGGTTAGGTGCTGTTATGGGCAACTGGCCAGACATCCAAGTCGCTGGGATTTGGGGACAGGAAAGAGAAATGGCTTGTTTTCCCTCCATCACTTCTTAAAACCTCCAGCTCTTTCTGCACAAGCACGAGGAGATTTATGTTTCTCTTTCTGCGAGTTAAAGGCTCAGGATTCTGGATGAGGTTTGTGTCGGGGTGGTGGGTAAGGGCAGCTGCCTTTGTTCTTGCTTCTGCTTCTGGTGGTGTGGATAAACAGAAAATTTATCTTCTAAGCTGCTGCTCCAGTGTTTTCACAGTGGCCAGATTTACTTAACAAAAGAAAATATTGATCTTCCTCCACTAGATTTCATAAAAACTTATCTTGGTATGAAGTTTCCAATCCGCTGCTTTTTAAACAAGAGCTTTTCCAGTGCCGAGGTCTTGTACGTGCTCTGGAGTCGCACCTGGCTTGGGTTCAACCAGAGACTCCCCAGTTCTCGGCCAGGACCAGGGGCTGGTGTTACTGGAGCCAGCAGAAGGCAGTGGCCGGCTCAGCCCAGCCAGGCGTGCTCTGCAGCGCTTCTTTGATCCGTGCTTTTCTGGCTGTGTGATGGGATAATCCTCGGTGTCCCCCAGTGCTTTGAGTGCCGCAAATCTAAGCGGCCGCTTTCTTTCAACATCGGAGGCTGGCTGCGGCGATGAGGATCTGTGCAGGCGAGCTCATGATCTGAGCCGCTGCCTGGCCTCTGCTGCTCTTGCATCTGGGTGCATCAATGCATTTCCCTCACAGGGGGAGGAAAATTGTTGCTTTCCATTTCACAAAGGGGCCTGGAGAGATGAGTTGCCAGCGGCTGCACCTGAGGCTTGTGATGAAGCTGCAGTACCTTGCACAGCTCTTAAGTTCGAGTTTTCTGCCCAGACTTATATCCGAGGTGAAAACCGGTATCTGTAGGGCGCTTCTCACCTTGATTTCCAAATGCCTTTCAGGATGATTGGAGGGACTTGGATTCCTCGGCCAAGTCTGTTTGGGCAGGGATGCGGGTGCATTTCCCTTCTAATTCGCGGTGTTATGTTTGTAATTTTGTTAATGCAGACAGGGAGACCTCCTGTCTGCAGTGGGGTGGAAAATCCCCTTTTGTCTGTTGTGGTTCTGTCTGTCCGGCTCTGCCTGTAACCCCTGGCATGCCCTGCAAAGCTGTTAAGGGGCTGGTGGCCTGTAACACGTTCAGGCACCCGTTTCAGAGATCGCTGTTGCTGCTTATAAAGGCTCAATTGTGGGACAGTCTGGCCAGATATCTGAGCTTGTAATTCTGTGTGGTGCGTCACTGAAATGTCCAAGAAATCTGCCATCTCTGTTGCCTTGCGAATAATTTATGGGTCTCTTGACTCCAAGCTCATAAAAATCAATAACTCTTCTTGGTTCTTTTTTTTTTCAGCAGCAGCTTGGTTAAACTCTCCCATTCTTTTGAGCTGCTGATGTTGAAAGGCCATGGCTTGTTCGCTTACCTGAGCCATGTTTTCTTTTTGCAGCAGAATTGATCCAGGCTTTTGCAGAGAGCTGTCTGTCGCTGTTCTTCAGCGGGACGTCGGGCTCAGGTTATCACAGGAGAGAATCATCCTCCCTTATGCCTTTTCCACAGGCTGCTGCAAGTCTTTGCTGTTAAAACTCCTGCTCTGGGGCAAAGCTGTAGAGCGTGGAGAGGTCGAAACGGTTTGATTTTCTGCTCGAGCACTGTGGTACCAGCTAACAAGAGGTTAAAGCAGCTGCTGGGAGCGCCTGGCAGCAGCACGAGGCTGGTTCCTGCCAGCAGAACTGCAGCCCCCTTAGCCCAATAATTTGGATATGGATATGTTAATTTATGCCTGCAATTTCCAGGCCTGTCTCTGAACACTGAAGCGCTCTGATGATCTTTGCTCCCTGTCAGGCACGGAAACGAAGCCTGAAGTGTACCAGTAACAGCTGTGCCCTCTGTGTTGGGTTATTATCCTTTCAGAATTTAATAACGTGACACCCCTTTTTACTGGATAGCTTGTCCTTCCCTCTAGGAACAGATCGATAACAGACCTTGTATCTGCTATTTGGGTGTAATTGCTAGTGTCAGCTGATGTCTGGTGCTGTTTCTCCAAACAGCCCTGGGAAGCGTGGTGGGCTGCGGGGAGCAAGGATTTCTTTTCCAGGCTGGTGCCGCACCACATCCGAGAGCCTGAAATGAAGAGGTGGTTTTGGAGAGAAGTTTCACTGCTCCCTTCTCTTCCTGCTTGCATTTTGTGAGACGTGGGCTGCGTGTTGGGGAGGGGGGGAGAAGAAACGAAGCCTCCAAAGGCAGTGTTGGATAACTGCATATGAGCCGTGATGCTGCATTTGGAGGACTCCAAGGAAATGAAAGCTGACTGCTTAGTGATGGTCGTGGTCTGCAAAGCGTACAGATTTCTGTAGGTTATCTGTAGATGGAGGAAGGGTTCGGCTTTGCATGGGGAGCAGGCAAGAGGGCTCTCCATTGCAAACAATTTATTCTTCCTGAGTCTTTAGGGTAATTGAAGAGGGTAATTGCTGTACTTTCATGCATCTAATCCACGGGTTGCCTGGGGAGGAAGGAGGAAATGATTTAAGTGCAGTGCAGGGGGTGTAGTGAAAAGGAGAGGTTTACTCCAGAGCTGCTTGTCCCCTGCCTGGTCCTCCCTCTTCTTTGCTCTGTTTTCCTTCTCCCTGGTTGTGGGGAGCATTTGCTGGGATAACTGGTGGGATGCATAGCTGTTGGGAGGGAGAGAGGGTGAGTTGTGGGTAATCTGAGGACTGTTTTTCAAGGCAGCAGTACTTTTTTTTAATTAGTGGTTTTGAGGTGAGGGTTATGTGCATGGAAATATAGTACTCGGCAAATACAGGAATATAGTAAGTATAAAAAGTCTGCAGTATCTAGAACTAAAAAAACACTTTATAAATACTTCCTAGCAGAGGGGTTGGCCTGTGTAATCCTACAAGGAAAGAGAAGCAGTGTGATTGATCGTTGGCTCCATCCTGCTTTATCCCTAGACACAGAGTGCCGTATTAAATATGGTTGCCTCTTGGAATCACACCCTTAACGGGAGGCATAATATTAAGTTACGGTCTGTATAGCTGGCTGGGGGAGGTCCATGGGATGGCATTCCTGCCTCATTTCTCTCTGTGGCAAAACTCCCGTAGATGGAGTCAAGGCCGGGCTCTTGCTCTCTGTATTTGTTTAATCGCCCTGTCTCCAGAGAACGCAGAACTGCCGGGAAATGCAAAACCATTTCATTAAGAATACTTGGTGCCCATTTTCCTAGCTGAAAGCTGCGTGCTATCGTGGGCATACTTTTGTTTATTTATAACACCTGCATTTACAGCGCTGCGCAAATCCTCTGGAGAATGGGATGAGTACCTAAAACCAGGAGGGTGGGGGAGTATTTGGAAATATAAAACCTTCCCTGTGCAGCTGCGTATGCTTCTACCAACCAGAGCCGTGACCCACAGTTGGCCTGTGCTATGTACTGCACTTCCCCCTCTCTTTTATTTTTATTATTTTCATTATTATCTCTATTTTTGTACCCAGTTAAACTGGGAGGTGGAGGGGTGGGGAAGTGGAACAAGACAGACGGATATAATGGGGCTAAATCCTGCCCAGCTGTTTTCTCAGCAGCCATCTCCCTTACAATCCCAAGGAAATAAATGCTCCTCTTGAGAGTCCTGATGGTTAATGATGATTTGAAGAGTGCACACAAACATCTCTGCAGATGCAGCCCGCCTGCGAGATTCCGGTCGTGCAGCGAGCCCTGGGACCCTGCTCCTCTTGCATTCAGTGCGATGATAAATCATTCATAGCCTCAGCAAATGCAATTCTCTTCCTCGCTCTGCACATAAACAGTCCAGGACCCTGAAGAAAGCCTGCATTTGTAGTCCTCGGAGGATGAGGCAAGCGCTGCGACAGCTGGGAGGATCTGAAATTAAAGTTACGGGAAGGGCTCTGAGTGCATGGGTGTTAAAGTAATTCTGTATGGGTGGTTTTTTGTTTTGTTTTGTAGCTGTCCCAGGGTGATGAAGGGAGAATAGGGATGTGCTCCCTTCATGTCCTGACAAATCAAAATTCTTGCTGTGCTTAGCCCTTGTTTTCTAGGGATCTGGTTGCAAACGTTGATGGCGATGCCTTGTATGCAGCTCTCGTGTTCAGGCGATAAGGGGAGAGGTAGGGAGGTGCTGAGGTGGAGGAATGGAGGGACCTGGCGTCTGATTGTTGTCGTGCAAAACGCAGGTTCACGAAGGTCTCCTGGTTGTGGTTGTNTTTTTTTTTTTTTTTTTTTTTTTTTTGCCTTGTTCCAGCCTGAAATATGCAGCAGGTTGGCTGGGTGGAGGGTGAGCCTGGAGCCAGCTGCAGCTTGGAGAAGCTTGTCCCCAAAGCAGGGACGAGTGGCAGCCGTGTCCACATGAGCTCCTTATGCTGAAGCCGGTGTGGAAACAGAGGGTGTAAGGGAGGAATCGGACCCTGTGTGGACACCAAAACCTCAATGCGTGTTTCTTCAGACCTGGTTTGAACACCCCTGCTCTCTTGGCGAGCTGAGCTCTGAGCCAGCATGGCGCTGGCCCCATTAACATCCGTGCTTGCTTCCCCTGCCCCGTGCAGGCGGTGTGTTGGCTGGTCGGTATTCCAGCCCTAATCCCCTGGAAACCCCGGGCGGGAGGAATGCCCTTGGCCATTAACAGCTGCCAGCTCCAGCCAGCACGCTGAGAGGAGGGTCACTGGGCTGGAATAACTGAGTCTGTCTCTGTTTCAAACAGACATCCAGCCCTTCGACTTCACGCCCGTCTGTGAACTAATTTGGGTTTCTGGTTATGAGTGTCGCACAGCGAGCTACTACAGGGAAAGGGAAAAACACACATACACACGCTCTAGAAATATGTCAGAGTTGGGCTTGCTGAGCAGCTCAAGCCCAAGCATGACCTACTTTGAGACTGTTATAATCTGCAGGGGAATGCCCTCTGGATTATATCAGCATGATCCTATCAATTTGTGCTTCGGGCTGGAGGAAGCACCGAGTTGCTTATTTTCCCCTTTTGCATGTGAAATGAGGGAAGATTCCCCCTCCCGCCCCCCTCCTAGCACTCAGGCTTGAGACAGAGGAGGTGTATTTGGCAAGTACAGCAGCCGGGGCCCCGCTTTTCCAGTGTCGGTCTGTGCTGAGCACCTTCTTGCTGGGAGGCATCTGTACCATGGAGCAGCAAAGTCTGCCCTTGTTGTGTCTGCTCGATGAAGTTGGTTGGCAGAGGTTCTGGTCCTGGGCATGGAAAGATGCCTCAGCCGATCTCCCCAGTACCCTTTTGATATTTAGCTGTTTCAATCTATTTGTTTGGGTTGGTTCTTTTTGCCTGATCTGCTGCACTGAGAGACACTTTAATAAAATGTGAGAAATTATCTAACCCTTGTCTTTCCCTTCTTGTCACCAGCCACTGTTTATGTAGGAGCTAGAAATCTTTCTTTATTTTTCCCAACTAAGAAATTGCTTCCAGAGCTCAGCAAGGATGTGCATATCCACAGCAAGAAGGAAATAAACAGGGAGGCTGCGTTTAATTTCAGTGTCTGCCAGAAAGAGGGAACCCAGCACTTGCCAAGGAAAGATTTTTGGAATAGAGGTGCACCACACTTAATTTTCCAGGAGACTTTCTGAAAATAAAGAAGCTGGAATGGAAATAAAGCTTGCTGTGATGAAGAGAAATTGCTACCCGTTGGCTGGGAGTTTAGCCTTTGATTGCAGAGGTAGCTTTGCCTCGGGTGACTCTGGGGGGCTTTCAAAGAGGCTTTTCTCCCATCTGCAGTACCTGGCACAGCAAGAGGAATGAGGAGCAAGGGGTGTTTGGTCCACTGGTGTGAATTGTTCTGCCAGACTTCAAAGAGATGTGGAAATACCTAATCTGTCGCTTTCAAAGGGAGGAATAAAATATTCTGATAGATTCTAAATGGAATCACATCAGCGGTGCCTCTTCCACCGCTGCCTTTGAGCTGCTCACTGATCTTTCTGATTGGGGTAATGCAGTGAGGAAGATACAGTATTCCCTCGAGGGGAGCAGCTTGTGAACATTACTGTTCAGTCAGCCTGAAAAGCTCTATTACAGGCAGATTTAGACCCGTCTTTGTGTGCTGAGAGGCACAGCCTGGCTTCTGGGAGCAGGCTTTGTCTGGAGGACAGGTGCATGTTGGGCTGAATTATATTTACCCTTTTTATCTCTTGCGTGTACCACTTTCACCTGCCGTCTCGGGGAGAGGGTTGGTGAAAGGGTTAGGGCAGGCTGTGGCGGGGCCGGTTATCCGGTTTGTGGGTCCCAGCAGTGAGGCATCCCTCCAGCAGGACTGCAGCATCGCTTGCTCAGGCCCATCTGGTTTTGGCAGCTCTCCAGGCACCTAATGAGCTGTCCTCAGCGAGACCGGGAAGGTGAGGGGGGAAATAGATTTGCAAACAACCCGGCTAGTATTGATTTTCTTCATTTCTCGCATGCCCTGCCAGGTTTCTGTGCACTAGCCTGGCAGCTGTGGGTTGTGCTCATGGCTGGCGAGACTGGAGCAAGCTCACAGTGTGTCTGTGGGGCGAGCTGGGGGTCTGCTCTGCCGTGGCCGTGGGGTTTCCCCATGTATGTGGTCAGGCTCAGTTGGTTGTCACTGCACGATTCCTTCAGAGGCAGTTGTCACGTACAGAAGTGAGGGGCTGTGCCTGCTCTTGGCTGCTTCTTTTGCTATCTTATGTATTTCCATGCCCTAGAACTTGAGTTTCAGTCCTGAGAGCCTGGTCTTGTGGTGAAAGACACTGGGTACTGCACGTGGAAAAAGTCCTGGGAGGTCTCTATGTGTTATTAGGAGCTGCTGAAGGCAAGTGGGGGAGATTAAAGTCAGGTGGATAAACCATTAGCCTTGTTTAATGTGCTGCTTGAGTGTCTTCAAGGTTTTGTCTGCGTTTCCCGAGTTCTGTAATAGCTTGCACTGATCTAGAGGGGATGTCATGTAGGAGTTTTTGGACCAGCATGAATATGGAAAAGGGAGAGGATTTCCTGAAAGCAACAGTACAGATTGTTCTCCATGTCTCAACTACACTAGTGCGTTTGAGAGTATATCTTTTATCTCCAGCGTTGCGCTCTTCATGTCCCTCCCTTGAGGAATTTCAGCAGGGCAGTTGGGATTGTTCAGCCTTCACATAGAGCCAACTCTTCCATGCTTCCCTGTAGTGATCATGTCTTGTGCTCTTTGAGTATCATGCCTCCCAAGTATCCTGGAAAGACCACAGGCTTCCCTGTCTTGCTCTGCAGAAGCAACACAGCTGGAAACTGCGGTACATGCCACAGAGTAAGTGCCGGCTGCTCACTGACGTACTGTGGGATTGGACTGTATCAGGGAGTTTTAAGAGAACCAGTCTGTAAACCTCTTGTACTGCAACAGGAGGGGGAGGCATTCCTTAGAGATAACCATGGAAATCCATCACAGGGTGTTTTTGGTGTCCCGGCCGCTGTAAGAGAAGCAGGACTGATTCCCTTCATGCCTTGAAGCTGTGTGTCTCTTCTCAGCACTCAGCAGGAGGGAGTACACATGGTGGTGTTGCTGGAGTCACAGCCTCTCCCATGGGGGCTTGAGCTGCTGCTTACGGAGGGCAGGCATAGTATTTTATGGTCATGCTTCTGGATCAGGTCCATTGGGGTGGGAGAGTGCTTTCGAGGCAGCTTCACAGCTGCAGCAAAGGAGCTCTGGTCACACCAGCAAAAGCAGCTCGTGGAGATGTCCTAGCTCTGGCAAGTTGCTGTCCCAAAGCACGACATGGTCGGCTCTGCGGAGCAGTCTGCCAGATCCGGCTTAGCGTGGTCGTAGCTGTTGGTTTGGCTGCCAGAGGAGACGGTGAAGAAGGGGAGGGAGGAAGGAAAAGTTCCCTTTGAAAAATAGCAGCGACAGCAGGAGAGCAGCGAGGGTGAGGCCTATTGATTACACGCTTATCTCTGTTTCTTTTGTGCCTCTGTTCGGAGGCACACTGTGTGGACAAAGAAACCCTCTGCAGTGGTCTGAGGAGGATGGTGGTGGTGGAGCAGGGTCTGGTGCAGCCTCTGGGAACTGAAGCTGCAAAGTCTGGTCTGTTTGGGATTGACCAAACTTTACCAAAAATCCTGACTTCTTGGAGACAGCAGAACATCCCTGGTGAAGCAAGCTTCCTGGAAGAAAGAGTTTTGCTCTTAGTATGGGGTCTGAACTATCTACTGAAGGCAGCTAGCATGTGGGCTTACTAAGCAGCTCTGAAATTTTGAGGATGTCTTTGTGCGTCACTGTAGGAATCCATAAAAGTCCTATTCATGCAGTTGGCATTAAAAAATGTAAAGGACCGTTTATGTAGGGAACTAGTCTTGCCCCTGGAAAGAGATAGCTGGCTCAGCAGCTGCACGCAGCTCAGTTGTGTCGCCACATGGTCTAGGATTTATCCTGCTTGTAAAATGCTGCGTTTGAAGAATCTCTCAAGCCCTGAAATGCTTCCCTCAAAGCCACTTGTGCCACATTCTTATTATCTGAGTATATTCCCTTATCTTTCAGCTCTCTGCTTTCCAAGTACAATACAGGTTAGCTGTGGAGAAGTTCCAGTCCTTTTGGAGGTGGGCAGTGGTGACTGTGAGCCATCTTCTGAATTGGGAAGCTGAGAAGAAGCATCATCAAGGTGGCTTACCTGCCTGGAAGCAGGGGGACCTGTGGTGTTCTCCTAATTCAGGCTGACCTACGTGGTTATCTTTGTCAGTGTGTTTGGGTGCCTGTTCCTGCATCAAAGGCTGTTGGCAACCGGCCCTTCAGTGTAAGGGTGGTTTTGCTCCTCTGTACAAGGATGATGACACCTTCCCTAAGTCTGGCTGGGAGTGCTGTATTCTCTTGTAATTGAGCCAGAAGTTGGGACCTGCAGGGCTTGGCATTTGCAGGGCATTTCTGCTGTCTTAGAGCTGTGCAGAAGATGGATCTCTTGCAGCAGTCCCCTCCTTGTATTATTCTGTGGCTGTTCATGCGTATGTGAGTGCTGGAGGCAGCCTGGTCCTGGGAAATGCCCCCTTTTCCCTTTCAGGAAAGAGTGAAGAGCCGACATGAACTGGAGAAACAAGCTGGTGTCACAGGGCGGTTTGGCAGCCATTGGTACGTAGGCTCTCTGGCTGGAAAACCTGGGTGTCCCTGGGCACAGGCCATGCCGGAGAAGGACAGTTCTGGATGGATGTAATCAGTGTGACCAACTGGTGGAAGCAGATTGCCTTTCGCTCTGTGCACCTCTTGCTAAAAATACCAGGCTGTCTTGGGGAGGGTATGATGTAGGTTGGAAAGCCTGTGTGTGGGCAGAGAGGTATGGTAGCAGCGTGTTCCTCGGGGAAATGCTGAGGAAACCCGGCACCGTTGGAGCAAGGACCCAGCACATGGTCAGCCAGGTGTTGCGGCCTCTCACGAGGTGCATGGTCTCCTCTGGGAGGGTGGATGTTCCTCCTGGCGTTTGGGAGCGTGAAATGTGGTGGGTGATGCAGCTCCTTTCCCAGGTTTCTTACAGAGCTGGCTGTGTCCTCTGCGTGTCACTGACCGAGTAACACACTTGTTTTGTTGATTTGGAGTGGGAAAACATAGCTGGAGCGGGAGCGCACATGGCAGATGCCTGTTTTCTTTCAGAAAGCCTGGGGGTAGTAAAGGCCTAATTAGCATTCTTGTGAAGACAAGTCATAGGGAGACTTGGAGATTTAGGTTTGCAAAGAGAGAGTTGGCATCGGTGAAAACAACAGATTGCTGGAAATGTGCAAGCAAAGTACTTGATGCTCTGGTGGAGGAGAGAAGGCGGCATGGCAGGGGTGGTGGGAACAGTCAGGTACATGGTACAAGGGCATGGGTTTCCTTCAACGTTGATTGAATAGCGGCTAGAGTCAGTGTCCCATGCTAGTGCCGTGTACTTTCCATCGTGAGCCCCACTCTGATGGTGCTGAGGTGGGAAGACCTGTTGCAGGGTTTCTGCTTGATGGGGCAAGGTGAGCTCTGCGATGCCTGGGGGTCACCAGCCTGCCCAAGTACCAGACTCTTGATCATCAGCACAGGAGTTAAGCAGCAGGTTGCTTCATTTCTGCAGTTCCGCTTCATTTGCTGTTTTGGAAGGCTTTCTTTGGAGGTGATCCAGGGATAAAATCCTTGTGTGAGGCCAGTGATATCCAAAAGTTTGTGATTGTTTTTCCCTGTACCCTTTTGTCTCTGAAGGAGACTATGCATGTGCTTATCTTGGCTGGGAGAGATGCTCTTGGAGAAAACCAATTAATGTTTAAGACATTGAACCTCCGGTGTACATCTAATCATCATATTTCTGCATTTGCAGTATGTTCAGTGGGTTTCATTTATCATGATGAAGTTTCGTTGAGCACAGCTCTCTTGCTGGTCTTCCAGTCCTCTGCCTGAGGCACATATGCTTCCATTAATTTTCTGCTATTATCCACTCAGGTGTCCTGTGTGATCCAACATGCTTAATTTCATTCTACTGAGCACCAGCTCTTCCGATCTGAAGTTAGCAGTGTGATTTGCAAGCATCATAAGGAAATGAATCTTTCTTTTCTCGAGATAACTGCTTCCTGAATTTCTGTTCTATTTGTAATGCGCTAATAACCTCCATCCACCAAATCCTGCTCAACTGTTTGTGTCCCTTGGGTTTCTGTTGAACTGGAGTGTTCCTTGTTGTATTATCGTTACATCCAGAGCCTGCTGAGGACTGGTTGTGCTTGGTGCTGCTCCAAGTGAAAGCCGGTCAGTATGTTAGACATGTTACAGGCTCTTTGAGGATCGGTGTGGTGCAGAGCTGCAGCAAACAGTTGGAAGACATGGGTGTCAGAGGCCTTGGGAAAAGGGAAAATGACTACGTTTACATAGGCTGAGCACCTAAATCCAGGGAATGTGGTGATGGGTGTGGTGTAAAGCTCTCATGTAGAATAAAGATGATTATATAAAAGCTGACTTTAAATGGGCTGAGTTTCAGAGCTGGCCTGCCTACAAAGCATGACCAGGGGCAGAGTCTCTTCGGCGGTGGCTAGGCAGGCAGGAGAGCTTTATAAGGCTGTACCGTGGCTTTGCAGCTGTTTGATGCTTTTAAAGCGTGGCTTCGAAGATGTGGTGCTTTGGGCGTCTTTGTTCCTGGGTCTGACACCCCGGAGTCCTTCGCAGCATCCCAGACATCCGCTCCGATGCTCAGATAATGGCGTGCAGAAGCGTGTCTGCTTCTGGTGCCCGGTGATGCATCACTTCTGCTGGGCTGAAGTTGTTTTTCATAGCCTGGGTCTCCGAGCTGGAAATGCCCGACTATCAGGCCCTAGAGCTGGACAAAAATGCAGGGAACTTGTGGACTGAGCAAATACCTCTTATAACAGACTGTTTACACAGAGAAACGAAGTTCAGAAGCAAAAGCAAACATGCACTGGCTAATGGAGAGGGCGAGGCAGGGGAAAAACGCTGAGACACGTTTGTCTGTCTGCAGGTCCATTTCTTACTTGGCTGCTCCCAGGATTTAACGCTGACGATCTGGAACTTGACAAGGCAGAGTTTTGGTATATGCGTGTTAAACTCCTCAGCCGGTGCAAGGCCTTTAAACCCAAACAATTTATGATGCCTTCTGCCTGCACAGACACTTCATGGACGAGTGCAACCTGGGGGACTCTGCTTCCCTTGGGGGTCAGATGCTGCCTGCAAGGGGTGAGCGGGGGGTGCGTGTGCTTGCATGCATCCTCAGGAGCAGGAAAGAAGTGTGGCTGAGCTCTTGCCCTTTGGGCTCAGACAGTTGTGCTGCTCAGGTTTGTGTGCAGAAGGAATCTAATGAGGCTGCTAACACGGTCAAGTTTCCTTTTGAATATTCCCCTACCTAAGGATAGCTCTGTTTCCCAGAACCGAGAGTGAGTGGGCATGGCTGGCCTTAGAAGAAGGAAGAGTAGTGAGGTTTTTCTTTTGCAACTCCCTTTGTAGTCCCCATGTCTTGCCTTTGAAATGCTTGTGTGGATTCATAGACCGTGGGGGTCTGCAAGGCAGCAGGAGGAGGAGCGTTGTGTAGCGACAGACCCGAATATTTCATTAGCTAATGATGTTCTATAATTTAATTAAAAGTATCTTGGAATATCTAGGCAGCAGGAGGAATATGTCTTTGCCTCCCCTCAAGCCTACTGCTGATAAGTGCATTAATCCGTTTGCATTTGTTCTGTAAAGGCATGTTTCTATCAGGTTTTCAGGAAAGTCTGTTTCCTTTTAAATGGAATAAAGATAAGGCAAGACACTTGAGTCCTTTGTGGGTAGAGCCTGTAATCCTCCACGTGAGGGAAGTTCTGTTCAAGGCTTTGTCTAGCGTTGCAGTGGTACAGTATGTTGCTGACTATTCTTAGCCTGCTTTGCATAGGTAATTAATTTGTCCCCTACAGTAATTTCTCTGTAGTGATAATGCAGTAAGTGCCAAACTTACATGGTCATGTGTGAGTAAATGTAAAAGAACTAGTCATGGCATAAATGACTGAGATGAGGAGATGGGTGTGTAGAAAATATTCTGTGCTGAGCGCTAACAACAGGCTGTACTGTTT
The DNA here is from genome assembly GCA_013401315.1 of Balaeniceps rex. Taxonomy (NCBI): domain Eukaryota; kingdom Metazoa; phylum Chordata; class Aves; order Pelecaniformes; family Balaenicipitidae; genus Balaeniceps; species Balaeniceps rex. The sequence continues at coordinate 258,757 of VYZW01009457.1, read as the reverse complement.
TCAACATATAATGCAAATAGTTCACGCTCTGAACAATTCATAGTCCGAGCCCTGATGACAGTGAGTACAGAGAGTGCCTGTCACACTTGGAAAATCTTTTTTACAGGTGTTTTCCATTTAGCCCTTGCAGTGGCAAAGTTTTGTTCACTGTTTTGGTTTGTTTTTTTTTTTTTTTTTTTAACAGATGGAGAAATTGAGGTTTGGAGACCTTAAGTGACATGTTCCAGGAAGATGTTATCAGAGCCAAGATTAGCCGTCGGGTGTTTTGTGGCTTTCCATCTTGCGCTCGTGCTGCTGAACATCCTTGCAGGGAGAGTGTAGGTTGGACGCCCTGAGACACGCCAGCTCCGTGTGTTCCTTTGGGCTGCATGGCAGAATGCACAAATGCCAGCTTTGCCTTTTTCCTTCGAGGGGCAGAAGAGGCTGGTTGCCAGTGAAGAGAGCAGAGCTGAAGATGAGTTTGCTTGCAGTAAAGAGGAGGCCCTTTATGGAAAGGGCACTGTATATAATTGGACTGAGCTGTGCGTCAGCTGTTTCCTGCTTGTATGGCATTTGATCTGCAGCAGAGATCAAGTCCTGATGACGTCGTCCATTGAGGCTTTTGCTGTTGTTGTTTCAAGGGAAGCCTGTATTACTTATTCATGTGGTTTTCAGAAGTTGTCCTGCAAGAATATGTTTGAGGGTCGTCTTGGTTTTGTTTTTCCTTCTCCAAATGCTTTCCATCTATTAGACATCCTCTTTGTCTGTCATTTCTTCAGAAGCCAAAATTTCTGGCATTCTTGGTAGTTTAAAGGAAAAAAAGTTGAAAATCAACAAAAAGGCTTCTGTTGTGCGTGCATTTATTTCTTTGTGTGCAGGGTCTTTCACGGCTTCATTCTAAACGGTTGAATTATTAAACTTGAAAAGCATCTGCTCTTTAGAAAGCATTCACATGTACTGTAAACATGATGGATAACAAGGCAGAGCCTAATCTAATTGACACAGCTCTGTTGATGTTTAAAATAAGAGTTCACACAAACCCGTATTACAAAGTTGTGGGTTTTATGATTTACTCCTGGGGTAGCTGGTGACCAGTCTTCTGGAGTCAGCTCCCTTCTTCTGCAGGCCTGAGCATGCTGCGCGGAGCTGGGCTTTCCCTGGGCCAGCAGGGAGGCAGCCCAGGGATGGCCCGCGGGTGGAGGTGGAAGGCTGGTCCAGGCTCACCTTGGAGAGGCCAGAGCTCCCCAGCCCAGGGATGTTTGCAGAGGTGCTGTTTTGGGTGTCTTGCTGTCCCCCAAGAACCGCAGCTACCCGTGAATGCACGTGTGACCTACAGGGGGGTTTTGGGCACAGTTCACCCTGAAGCGAACCAGTGCTAACCCACGCCTGTCTGCTGGCCACCCATCGAAGGCTTTTCTTTGGCAAGGCGGTTAGCAGTTGGGGCTGTGGTTCATACCTAGCTGTCTCTTCAGAGCTCTGCTGCATGGCACCCATGACGCTGGGGAGGTGTGTGATGCCCGTGGCAGTTTGCTGCGGACCGGGGCCTTGGTGGTTATCCTCCCCGCTGCAGGGGAGGCTCTGCCTGCGGCACGCGTATCCCTGCCCTGCAGCAGTCCTCCTGGGACCTGGGACAGGTTTGCTCTGGCTTCTGGTGTGGCTCTGCCCGGAGAGGAGCTCAGAGGCTGAGGTCCTGCGACGTCCATGTTGTGTGCTGGGGGGGAGGAAGGATTGCGCCCGCTGATCTGCTTGAGATGTTTCTGGCTCTCTAATATTAGGTGCGTTAGGTTTGGCCGTATTGTCCTCATCTCTGTACTGACTTCTAAGTCCTTTTCGGGTAGGGAGGCACAGAGGGACTGATTGATTTACGCTGAGGTGTTCCTGAATCCAGGGCTGGCTTTCCTGCATGCTTCCTTCCCTGTGCCTCTGAGCCTCATTTTTTAAGCTTACGGATGTGCAGAATAAGCAGCTCTGTCAGCAGCTGCCTGGGCAGAACAGGAGGCCTGTGCAATCCTACCTACAGCATCTGAACCTCTGCTCCGAGTGGCTTCCCCCCCGCCTCCTTCCACCCCACCGTGAATAACTAACCAGTACAGAACCGATGGTGGTTGGGAGGCCAAACTGGGGTTGAAAACTTTCCCACATGAAGCGTGCTGGCAGTGCCAGCAGAGATGAGGGTGAGAGGAGACGGCTCTGCTGCGCCAAAGCACTCTTTCATCTCTTTTCAGCTCTCCCCGTGAGGGGTCCTGGCTCACAGCACATAGATGCCTTGTGCAGATGTCTTGGCTGGGAAAGAAGTGGCCCCTTTTCCCTCCCAAGCAGAGCAGAGAGATATAAGAAAGCTATTGATTTGCTTGTAGCCAAAGTGAGCTGAGCCAGGCTCTGCAGTGCTTTATTGAGCCTGGATTAGGGCTTTGTTACTAACTGAAATTAAAAAAAAAAAAAGAAAAAGTAGAGGAAAAAAGTTGAAAGTAGAGGTGTTTTTCCGTGTTGGTAAGCAAATTGCTAGCTGGGTGTTGTTTACCTGCTGGTTATTTCCCAAGCAAATGAGAGGCAGGGACAGACATTGAATAAAGGCCATGCTTTCTCACCCTGTTCAAGAGGGGAGCGGCCCAGCCCTGGGAGCTGCCAGGCTCAGGTCCGGGCTGGCGGCGGGCAGCCAGGGCTATCTCATCGCGCCGGGTGGCACAAGTGCGGCGAGTCGGTGGCAGGAGTCCAGCCGTTAATGGGCAGGTGCCTCTCCTGCTGGTGGGAATCGCGGTGGGCTTGTTGGCGGCGGTGAGGAAGATGCCAAGGAGTGGCTGGGGTGGGAAGCTGAACTTTATTGCAGCCCTTCGTGATGGTCGCTTGCCCCTCCGTGGCACGCAGGAGATCTGCCTGGCCGATCTTTTCTGCTTTATTTCACTTCTGCTGGAGGAGAAACAGCAAGTGGTCTCTAGCACTCTTAATCCGGCCTTTTTACTGAGCACTAAATTCAGCTTTGAAGGCTTTTCCCTCTGGCAAGCAGGTATTTTTGAGGAAAAAATGAATTTCAGGAACAGCGTAATTTATTTCCTCGGTGCTCTCCTGGAAAAGTCGTCAATCCCTGCTTTGCATTCCCTTTGCTGCCGTTGCGAAATGGTGCTTCAGTGCCACGCTCCCGGCGCTGCCTGCATCAGCCCGGGCAGGTTGGTTAACGCGCACGGAGCGACGGCTGTGGCGGTTGCCAGCATGGATGAAGAGCGCTCTGGATCGCGTTCAGCGCGGGGAGGTTGGCCAGAGGACTGCAGCAGCCAGCTCTGCAAATAGGATGAATTGGCATTGAGATCCTGCTGTCTAAATGTGTTAAATTTTAACTTTAATTGTATGGCGGGTATAAGCATCGGATCGTGCTGAATACTTCTGTTGATCTTGAAGGCTGGAAACTGTTTGGTGCGTGCAGTGCAGCTGGTTTTGCTTTACTTGATGGAGCCGAGAGGTTGGTCAGAATTAGTGCCTATAGCTTGTCCGAATTGCCCTGCCGAATTCACGTCATCTTGATTTATTCTGGGATCATCTTGTTTTGTTTTGAGGAAAGAAGGTTGCTTTGTGGTACCACTTGAACTTCAGCTGAGATACTCTCTGCGTGGTGCCTGTGCGATGTCTGGTGTCACCTCGCTGTGCTTACATGCAATAGAAGAAGTGCTCCTTGGATTCAGGAGGGGAAAGGGGCTTTTCTGGGTGTTTTCAGTTGCTGGAGAGCCATAGCGATCTTTAATCTTAAGGTGCAAATTGTCATTGCAGCATTTTCCCGGGGAAAAGCAGCCTTGAGAGGAAATGGAGCTATAAATGAGCCTGGCTGGGCTTCTGGCTGCGTGTTTTGAGCGAGTTTGTGCTCTCCCCTTTTGGCTCCAGGCCAGGCTTTCAAAGGCAGCTTGGCAGAGCCGTGCTGCGTGCTCAGGTACCCCCTAACCCTCGCCTGCTGATGTGCTGATAAGCAAGTGCATGCACGCCGTGTTGTGGCTGATCACGTGCGCGCTCAACCCTGCTTGCAAGTGGCGTGCTTTTATGGATGTGTGTGCTGGCATTATGCAGTTTACCCACAGACTTTGAGAATCTAACCTTGTAATTTTAGCAGCTGGTTCAGCGCCGCTTCTGAGCAGATAGGCTGGTTAAAATAAATAAATAAAAATACCGGCCTTTGTTTCCTGTGCGTGTCAGTATTGGAATAATTTTAAATGGTGTGTTTTCCCCTGGTCACTGACCTATAGTTTATTCCATTATCGACTGCTGGGTTACTGGCTCTTTGTATTCTGTGGTTAAGTGAAGTGTAAGGCTGAAATCATTTGGCTGGGATGGTGTTGCTGGGCAGGAACTCGCGTCTGGCTGACTCAGATTGGGGTGAAAGTGTACCCTCTGGCAACTCAAATACTCATTTATCTCTGCCTCCCCCCCCTAATAAACGGGTTAAACAACATAGTGGAGTATTGATCCTGCTTTCATCTGATGGCCCCAGGCTGTAGCAGTTGCCTTTGTGCCACATTCCTGCTGCTTTCCCAGATGCCGTACATTTTCTCTAGAGCTCCCTCCTTCCCCTTGGTGATCTTCTCCTCCTGGTTCGGCTGTGATGGGCTTGGCTGCTGGACGCCATCACCGCTGTGAACCGCATACAGCACCAGCGTGGGGCAGAGCCTGCTGCTGTCCGTAGGTCAAAGCTTGCTCAGTTGGTTTGATGCTGTGAACACCATAATGTTGAGTTTTGTGGCTTGGTAGCATGCTTTTGTTCCTCAGGCCCTCTTCTAGGAGCTGTTGGCCTTAGGTGGGCAAGTTGGTCCTAAAATAACCACGCTGTTCTTCCAAGGGCCGTTACAGGTCTACTGAGGGCTGGTTAAAACCATGCAAACCACCTTCTGTCTTTATTGGTGTTTGAATTACTGCCATAGTTACTGGTAGATGTTCAGTGATTGCCTCCTTATGTTCTTCCTGGTCTTGTGGCAGTGGTGGACCTCTACTGATGCAGCGTCTTGTTTAAAACTCTGATGAAGATTTGTATCTTGAAGAAGGCCGGTATTGCTGCTGTTAGCAAGGTACTTTCTGAGAAGTACCTGATGCTTCTGACTATTGCTGGCAGCCAAGTTGCCGGTGGATGATTTGAGTACAGCCTCATCCAAGACCACAGACTGTCCTAGCTGTGCTGCCTGCTTTGTGTAAAGGCTCTGCAAACGCGAGTGCAGAGAAACGATACACCTGGAAGCGAGTCTGTTAAGCTGTCCTAACACCCAGTAAACCATCATCCCTTTTCATACCAACAGCCTGGGGCGCGTTATGCAGTGCTGAGGGTCTCCATCCTCTGCAGAGTCTCCATGCTGACTTGCATACTGAAAGGCGTGTTTTATTTCCGAGGGAGGAGGGCGGTTCGCTATTTCTTTCCCTTTAAGCACCAGCACTTCTTACTGAGCTTGCACATCCTGCCTGGGACTGCCTTAGGCTCCTTGGGTTTTTTTTGCTGCTGTAGAGAAGTAGCTTTAATACACAAATACCCCAAAATGCTGTTCTGTATGATCCATTCATATTTCAGGTCTAATGAGGACTTGATCTTTGTTAGTGACTGATTTGCGTGGCTTGCTTGTGGGCTATGGGGGTGTTAAAAAGGCCTTTTTGTGTGCTGCTACTCAGCTTCCCAACCAGATGCATCCATCATCTTCAAAAGAAGCGGGGGAGAAGGATGGCTCATACTTTTTTTTTGAGCCACTGGTATTTGGCATCCAAATAAACAGGTGTTCTGGCATGGGAGCAGAGTAGTACTTGTCTCTCAGAGCTCCTGTCTCTTATGTCGTGTGGGGATCTTCAGGGAGTTTCTATCAAAGAGCTGGGTTTAGTAATTATATATTTTTTTTCTTTTTTTTTTTTTTTTCTGCTAGGGGATTGGTGAATAACCGGGTTCATAGCATCTGTGGCAGGGTACGCTGGTACAAGAGGTAGAAGTCTCTGGAGTGTAGCCCAAAAATCGCCTTGGATAGAATTAAACTCTGAAAGTAAATAACACAGCTGCTCTGCGAACCTCCGGCCTTACGAGGCAAATATTTGGGACTCTGTCAGTCTCAGCGTTATGTGCCGCGTTCAAATGAGGTCACGTCTGCTGTTACCAGTGTACGGATGCTGGCTGTAACCCTTGAACCTCTGAGGAACCCAAGTCTGAAAAGGTTTGGAGACCAGGGATTTTTCCTGCACCTAGCACTTTGGCACGCAAGATGAAATGTGGGCAGAAGTGCTCTTTTTCTTGTCAACGTTTTGTATGCAGGTCTCCACACAACCTGATGTCTTAGCCCCAGGGCTTGACCTCTGAGTCTGGCCTTGTTGATTGCTTGGTGTGGAGAAATCCAGCTGGATGTTATGGAAAAAGCCTTCTAATATCAGTCCCCTCTTGCCTGACCTCTGCTAGGGGTGTGTGTGGAGGACAGGCTGGTACTCGGGAAGACCAAGACAGCAAACCCCATGTTTGTCACCACCGGTCAGTCTTAACTTTGTTCCTTGGCTTCCAGACAGCGCTGATTCGAAGAATAAGGCAAGCGCTGGGGTGGCCTTATCCAAGGACCTCGCTGACGTCAACGTGTGCCTGTCCATTAACCTCGTTGGACTTTGGGTCAGGTTTCTTTGAAGGCTAGGCATTGAAAGCAGAGAGCAGAAAGGCTAGCCGGGGTCACTCCAGTCTTTGCCGGGGTAACTCGAGCAAAGACAAGGGGCAGGCCATGTGAGCCGAGCCTGTTGGGAAGGTCAGCCCAGATGTGATTGAAGGCGGAGGGGTTTTGCATGGCCCTCTGTCTTGAGCTTCTTGTGCCAAACATCTCTTAACAGAGCTGCTGATGGGCCTTTTGACATCCATCTCCCTTTAAATGTTTGTTTATCTGCATGTCCCCAGGGTGCTTTGAAAATCTCTGGAGGTGCCTAAGTGGATCGAGGCACCCAAGTGTCTGTGCACAGGGTCAGTGCTGCAGTGCAGCACGCCTGGTTTTATTTTGTCCTTAAACAAAAGCAGCTCCTGAGCAGATGGAAACCTTAGCAGGAGAGCTGTGTGCCTTTGTGTTTTAATGCTGTCTCCCTGAGCAGCTAGAGAGATGCATTATGAAGTTCTTGTTTTAAAAGGACCTTGATCGGCAGCCTCGCTGGGGTGGCATTGGAGAGGATTCGTACGCCACTTTTTGGTGCTTTTGTGTTGTGGAGTGCTGCGTGCTTTGGGGGCTGCCTGTGAAATTCATTGCAGCTCTTGTGACATAGAAAAATCCAGATGCAAGCCTAGATTTGTAAGTTGTGTGTGAATAACATAAGCTGGCCAGGAAACCTTGCTGCTTGGCTTTAGAGCTCTACATAGCAAACAAAGAAACAGAAATAACAAACATTGGGTTTACTTAGGAGTAATGAGAGTTTGCTTTTTATTGTAAGCCATAGGAGAACAGTAACTTTCACCTGGTGCGACCTTCTTACAAACCACGGCATCTCCTTCATTTGCTGCCTGTAGTGCACACTGGTGGGTGTCTGCTCCCCAAGTTGTCTGCTGTGTTCATCATGTTGATATCTGAAGTATCTGGATCCCTTACTGACTGTTCTCCTGCTCCTTTCCTCCCCCACGCACGTGCTGCTTCCTCAACGCATTTTGGCACCGAGGAGAAGGCAGAAGTAGCATTGAAAACGTAAAGGATTCCAGATGTGAGCATGCCTCGGACACTGCTGGTGGAGGAGAAACACATAATCCACGCAGGTGTTTACATTATGGTGTGGCCACATGGCATGTGTGGATAAATACATCCCAGATAAAGTTGCTTGCTTTTGTAGGTTAGTTTCCTCTCTTCTTTTTAAACTGTAACTTGAAATCAACACCCTGGGGAGCATGCAACTGTATACCTGTTAGCTGCATTCCCTGCTGGGGTGTCAACTTGATGGTTGGAGCTTCACATTCTTAAATGTCAGCAATTAGGTGTTAGAAGTTCCCCTCTTCCTGCCGGAGGAGGTTGGAAGAGGCCCCTGAGAACCATTTGCCGTAGGAAATGAGAATTGCCAAGGTCCTCTATTTCTATGGAGTCTACGTGATCCCTTCACCTTGTGAAGGATGAAATAGTCCTGGCATTTTCACTTCAGCCCCATCCCTGGCCAGATGGCAAAGCCCGGTCCTTCTTCTGATGCAACAATTAGCCTCTGCCACCGTTCTCTATGAAGACAGGCCAGCAGAGATGGCTTTGCTGTGAGACCGAGTCTCCTTCCCTGTTGATGGGAACTCTAGCACTTACGTTTTCCCCCAATGCTGTGCAAATCATTTTGCAGATTTTATTCACGGAGGCAAACGCTATATTGCACTTGGGGGAGGTTGCATGCTAATGAAACTGAAAATTAGATTTTCTTTTCTTTGGCATGAGGTTTAATTTTGAGCGTCTTGAACACAAGATCAGTGCGGGGTTGTGAGCTAGACAACGTTTGTTTTTGAGAGCTAGCTGGAAAACTCATCCCTTCTGCTGATGTTGGTTCTCCTTGAAGGCTTTGTAGTGACTATGGTTATTACTGCTGTTGGCTACATGTTGGCTTCGTGACAGAATTGTTAATCTTTGTGGCAGCGATTTCAGTCCTTTTGTTTACCAGGTAACCTCAAAGTAAAAGACACTACCTGTGGATCTGTATCTTTTCCACTAACATAGCAGATCCCAAAGCACACAAGTGGGGAATGGGCTGTTCGTGAGGCTGCTCCTCTAAACTTCTGATGCTTCAGACAAGCCCTGTGCGTTGGTTGGAGCAAATCACATTCAACTCCTAAGCTCTTAAATCATTTTGGGGTCTGGAATTAATTTAGAGTGTGAAAAATGGATGCCACAACACTGTCTCCAAGACACTGCACGAGGCGATGACGTTCGCTCCAGGGTGTGCAAGCAGCTCGCCTGCACCATGGTGAGCAGCACCTCTGCGCTAGCAGGGCTGTTGCACAGGGGATGGAAGGGCGCCCTGGGGTGTTCCTGGTTTTGTGCTGCTGTCCAGCTTTGTATTCTCATTTTTTAATGGATGCTCAGAATACTTGGGGCAGCTTGATTTAAAGAAGAAAAGTTGAACTGAAGAAGGAATAAAAAACCCCGCAATGGAGGATTACCTAATTTCAAGCTAGTGTCTATATCATTTCACACTCTCTTACTCCTGTCAATCATGCCTCTCTTTATATATATTCATATTTATATATATATATATATGAATTTTCCGAGACAGACCTTGCTGTCTAAGGCTGAGGTATCTTCCTACCTACTGCAGGCTATTTTGGGGATCTGCTTGAAGTGCCGTTTCCTCTTTTCCATTTTTCAGCCGTGGTGCTGCTTCCCTTCTGATCAGGCAGGGAATTGAGACTTCTGACTCAGCAGCTGGAGTGGGCAGAGCTAGCAGACGGGGAGGGATGCGGCTGTCCGAAGTGGCAGGAAGGAGGATGCACGCGCTGGTCGGATCCTCTGTTTCTGGGTTTGATTTGGTGTGAAAGGTTCAGCTTCAGGCTGCTGACCTCCCTGGCCCCAGAAAGTGTTGCAAGAGCAGTTGCTTGCGTGAGACCTTACTTGATTTCTGTCCTGACCTGACGTGTCATGCGCTGGAGATGATGGTTTTATAAGGATGCTCTTGGGTGATGAGTGAAGTGCTCTGATACATATCCCCCAAGCCCCACAGAGTATTATTTTTGGGTATTTCTTGGGTCAAAAAGAAGTATCTGGCAACTGTGTAGGAGGCTGCTGCTTTGACTGGCGTGCACAAGCATTAACTATGATAAATCTGCTTTTTTGTTTGGGTTTTTTTTGTCCTTTTTTCCTCCTGGAGCTCATCTGGACTTCTCTGCATGCAGGTAGAAAAACAAAGGCATAAAACCTAAGACATGGTAAATGCCTCCATCCCCAGAGAGGTGCCGAGCGTCAGGGGAGCATGGGCTTGGGGCTACAGCGTTCCCAAATGTGTCCTCTCGTGCGTTTCCCACTGAGGTGGGGCCCAGAGCGGTTATCTGAAACAGTAGTAACATAAATTGAATGAGCAGTCCGGTTAAATAAGTAATGAAGTTAGCAGGGTGCCTAATTAAATTAAATTCAAAATTATGTATGGATGATGCCTTTCTGATAATTGCTGTAGGTTTGTCATTGAGGTACTCCGCACTGCCCTCTTGGAGGAAGATTCCCCTTTCTCCGATGAATACCTTGGTACCACAGAGGGATGCATTTTACGCTTTAGATTGCTTTGGCTCCTTCTGATGCTCTTGTGACTGTTGTAGTGTTACTGTTCTCTATTTTACGGAGATGTATGGAGGGAGTTTGGGTGATTTTAGCCTCTGCTGCTTATATGTTGGGTTTTTTTCCCTTCCTACAAGGCATTTCTGCTTTGCTCCTGCCCTCCTAGACCAGCCCTGGTGCTTTTTCCCCCATCCCTGTGCCACGCTGATCTCGTAGGGACCGTCCCCTGTCCTTCCCGTCCCCCTGCGTGCCTGGGGAGTCGCTCCTGCCTTTGTAAAGCATTGGGGCCCAACGGCACGTCTGGTAACTCTGGCGCAATGACTTAACCCGTCGCTTTATTTGAAAGTAATCTCTTAATTTCCATCTTTCCGGGCTTCTTTCAAACAGCAGCGCTTTGAAGGTGCGTGTCAGTTTTGGGGATAAGAGTTAAGCTGAGGCGGAAGAATGATTTTGAAGCGAGGGAAAGCTGCTGAAATTAAAAACACTTGAGAAGACACAGCCATCACGGCTGCCAAAGGCAATTCTCCTCTCTCCAGACAGCACGTTGAGGGCAGGCTCTCGCTGTCCTGGGCACAGTCAGGCACTTAGTGCATTTCGAAGATGGGTTGTCAAGGCAGAGCTGGCTCTGGCTGGCAATTACTGACCTTTGAGGTAATGTGTCCTTAATAGAAGGATGTGAGTACATCAGAGGAAGAATTTTATCATTGTCATAACCATCTTTTCACCTCTTTTGAGGAGGGCAGGTCTATTAAAGGACCCTGTGCTCCCGTGAAACTGGTCCTGCCCCTCCAGGAGATGAACGCTGGCTTTTCTGAAGGCAAGAGAGTGAATGTGGGAAGGAGAGGGAGCCCAAAGGACCAGAGCTCTGTTGCTGGTTTGTTATTCCTGCCCCCCCGCTGCTCATTTTGCACCAGGGCTGATGTATTAAGTCCCAGACAGACTCTTCAGTGTAGTTTTCAAGCTTGTCTGATACAGGGGCAAGGCTCTTGGGGACTCACACTGGCGGTACATCTTGAGCGAGGAGGCTGTTCTGCGTGAATCAACTGGTGCATTGTGGAGAGACGCCTGGGACGGCAGCTACGGTGATGAGTTACGGAAGATCTTTGTCACATTTGGGGCAGAGTCTGATTCTTCCTTGTTGATGGTTTCCCTGGGAAAACCTCCCGGTGATGAACAGGAGGCTCTTGCACACGGTTTGTTTTCTCCAGGAACGGCAAATGCTTTGCAATAAGTTTCCCTGTGCTTATCAGAGAATCTGAAGGTCCTTTGCAAAGCTTTAATTAGTCCTTCATTTGCCTTGGCACCTTTATGCCTACCACCCTTGTGACTGAGCGGCAAGATTGGTGAGTCTTGTTACCCCCATCTCCTGGAGTGGAAATGTGGAAGTAGAAGGATCTTGGCCAGAGCCCTTACGAAGCCAGAGGAATTTAGAAAACCACAAGGTCTAAGTGACTGATATAACCAAGTGACTTGCACGGGTGCAGTGACCTGAGCAGGGCTCTGCACATTTCATGCACAGTTGCTTTAAAGGGATGCTGATCATTTTCAGCATGACCTGCTAATTATTAGAGCAGATGAAAGCCTTTTTTTTTTTTTTTCTCCTTCTTTTTCTTTTTAAATCCTCCTCCCGCTGCATGTCCTCTTCTTCTCCCTCCTCCTTCTCCAAGTCCTTTTCTAAGCTAATCAACATGACACAGACAGCCGAAAAAGCAGTATTCTTACAGCAGCTATTAACTAGAAAGGAGACAGCAGGCGTCTGGAGCCCCTCAGGAGGGACTCGCCTGGTATAACCCATTGCTTTTAACAGCCAAAGTGAGAGCTGCAGAGTCAGAACAGAAAAGGTTTAAGCTCCTTTCTTTTGAGGTCCTAACAGGCAGTGACCTGTATCCTATGATGTAGATTTTTAAGAAGACCTAAGCGTGGAATTTCAGTAGTGATGAGGGGCTTCCCAGATATCAGAGACATCCCTGACTTAAAATAAACGAGTATCAGTATCTGTATATCTTTTGCTGGTAAGTTTTCAAAAATTCAAGACTTATGGCTTATGGTCCTTCAAGCGTCTTTCCATCCCAAATGACCATTTAATGTTGATACAGCATCCCTCCGCAGCAGAAGACACAACTAGGGGAGGGTAATGTTAATTTGGTGCAGAAGTAGGTTCTGTGATTGCATCAAGCTGGACACATGGGTTTGCTTTCTCCCATATTTCAAGATTTTTCTTATCTAGAGCCATGGGAGGGATTTTCCAGCATCCTCTGCTCTGTTTTGGATGAATACTTAAAAGCTGTGGTGATAACGCAGTAGGCTGAGACAGAGGACAAACTTGTCTTACGAATTTCAGCTGCGGTGGTATGTTGGAAGGAAGCTGAGCAAATGGACATGATGTTTAAATAGTGTGTCCTGAATTGCTTTCATTTGGTTCTTATTTTGTAAGCCATTGGCTGGGTTTTCTGTCCTTTCAGAAATCAGCAGCTTCTTATGAAATATGGAGCTGTTTAAAAACAGACAGCAGCTGCTCCATCCTTGCGTCAGCAAGGACTCGGCAGAAGGAAGGGGAATGGTAGACGGTTGTTTAGCTGTGATATTCTTCCCTTCATTGCTGTTGTCATATTGTGTTAACAGAAGGTCTGATCAAATATACACCAGGAAAGTAAGACTTAATGTTTCTTTGTTCTCCTGGAATGGTGCTGGGAGGGGAGGGGGGGAATGTTTGAATGAGACTTTTATTTATGTGGTTCAGATAGCTTGGCATTGCCTGTGTTGGTAGATATGTTGTTCTGCTCTTATTTCCTAGGCTGTTGACTGTATTTTTAGCTGGGAAAAGTCTTTACTTGGTTGGTTGCGCAAAACCTCTGCTATGTGATACAGAAACCTCGGGGGGGGTGGTAAATATTTAGTGGAGAGAGTATGCTCTGTTCATACTGACTTCCTAACTTGTTTTAAACTCTTTTTTTTTTTTTTTTAAATCTCAGCTAGATTATTTAAAAAATAAAATGAAAAATGAGGAACACTGTTTCACAAGAACTGGAAAGAACCCAAATAGTTTGCTTACTGTTAAAATTGCGACATGACTGGAAACATTTGGTAAAGAAAAATTAATTGCCTGGTGTATTTGTGGTTTCCTGTTGAATCTCAATTTCTAGAGGAGGTTGAAAAACCCATGGATGTTTCCTCAGATTACTAGATAGCATTATACCTTGTGTGCATGATGAAAGACCTTCAGCAAAGCATGCCAGATATCCATGGCTTGCTATAAAAAGTCTCTCCCATCTGGAACATGACTGTTTTCTCCTTTTTAGTAGGATGGTTTGAGCAGAGATGAACATGTAGTGAAATTTAGCCTGGTCCAGTCTTACTTTGCTGAAAGAAGTCTGGGTCTAGGTACTGTCTAGAAGCACCCTACCTATCCTTGAGTTAGCGATAGGGACAGGGCTTCTGAGCAGTTTCTTACGCCTTCATCCTCTTGGTAATGATCTGCCAGCATGGACTTCCTTCCAACCTGATAGTCACCTGAAGAAGGATGCTCCTGTGGTTGTTCGACCCCAGATAGACCTTTTAATGAGCCTTGAAGCCACGGACAGGGCTGGCTTGTAAGGGAGGAGAGGGTCAAGCAGTCATTCAGCAGAGGAGGGGCTTGACTGCGGTTAAAAATCTGCTCTGGCCCATCTCGCATCATTCTTGAATAACGATCCTGTGCCTGTTGAGTTGCAAAGCCTGAACTCGAGAGAATCAGGTGGGAGAAGTACCAGGGTGCTTGGAGTCCCCCTTCAGGTGTCCAGGGATGTGAGGGGGCTGATCTGGTATCCTCCTGGGAACTGGAGCCATGGCTCAAGAGCAGAGAATTTGTCAAGGTGAAGGTACCTGCAGACACCCCAGTGTGGCCACTTTGATTTCATGCTGTCCGTGGCAGGTCCCTGGGTGCTGGTAGCTGCTGGCCTTTGAGAGGCACCACCATGGCCGGTTGCAAAGCCATTTGCGTGCAAAGTTGGAGCTCCTTCTGAGGAGAACCTGGTTGTGTACAGGGTCACACGTAGGAGGGGCTGGGTGGACAGGTAGGGTGACGAACGCTGCTCTGTAAGGCAGATTGCTGAGAAATGTGGTGGTTCCCATGCCCGGGGGCTTGGGGAGCGTCTGAGAGCTGCTGGGTGAAACCCTGGGCTGGAGACATGTGGTCAGAGGTCAGATCAGAGGATCGTAGCTCTCCTTTGGCCCACAGCCCCTGCGTCTGTGTCCTCGTTTGATCATGCGGAAGATGTCTGTGTACGCAAAAGTATAACTCGTGATGACACAGGGCTTAAGGTTGTGAAATCTTTGAGGCTCCTCTGGGTATTCCTGTGGGAAGGGAAGAGTTATTCCTCAGATGACTTCCGTGGGGAAATAGTTGATCTCATTAAACACCAGAGCTTGTTTTCTAAAGCAAAGGCAGGGGCTGTGGGGGGGAGCGTGGTTAACCATGTAGACTGGAGACAGGCTAAAACTCATAAAGGAAAAATGTATGTAGGAGTTTATAGCTCTGTATGAGTGTATTACAGCTTTAATTTGAGATCACTGACTGAGATCAAAATGAGCTGCCGTGAAGCTACACCGCTTTCAGGGAGCTGAAAGAAACTTTTTGAGACGGATGTTGGCCCCACAACTGCAGGCACTTGATGTCTGAGAACATGCACAGTTGCTTAAAATCTGCTTCTGATTGTCCTGGAAAACAGTAAAGCATTGGGTTTTTTGGTGTAATTTGAAATAATGAAAAACTTATTTAAAAAGTAATGCTCATCCAATCCTTTAGCTTTCTGAAAGTCCCCCATCCAGTTTTCAATGTGTGTGTGTTTGCTCTTGGGCTGTTGGGAGTTAAATTTTCCTCTTGACTCAACATGGAACTGGTCTTCATTTATCATTTCCCAGCTTAGCTCCTGTATTAAAATTATAACAAGGCTGGGGTTTATTTTTGTCTTGTGTACATTTATCTCCTGTGTATCCTTGTGTCTATTATTAGTCTTGCTCCATTGCTAAATGGATTGGCCGAGCTCTTGAGGACAAAATATTGAAGCAGATGACTTGTCTGCAGTACCCCTCAGCTTTTGCAGCATTCGTAGTGACTGGGTTTACTCAGCGTTTGTCATAGCTTGCTTATTTTAAATGCCGAGGATGCAGTGGGCAGAGCCAGCAGATAGGAGATCTTAAATGGCATATGGGTTTGTAAGTGGAAGGAGGGAGGAGGTGGATGTGGAGGGGAAGTTGCAGCTGAAAAAAAACAGAAAGCAGTGGTGTGTGTTTGAGAAGCGTCTGAATTGCGTGACCAGGGTACAGCCCTCTGCTTGTTTGGCTTTTTTTGTTTTTTGTTTGGTTTTTTTTTTTTTCCCATGATGGGATATTTGTTTCAGACTGCAAATAAGGGAATGTTGAAACCTGTGAAGGAGGACTGGTGTGGTGGTTGGTTGGCTATGGACTTACCCCTTCCTGAATTAAAAAATAAATTGGAAACTTTTTACGGGTTTCAGCCTTGTTTCAAAATCCCTGTGACTACCACTTCTGCCGCGCGGTGGCTGGACGCTTGTCCTCAAATCTGTACCTAGCTCTTTGGTGTGCACAAGAGTGATTTGTACTTCTGCTGATCTCGCTCGCCTCCTGTTTCCACATCCAGCCTGAGCTAGCTGGTTTTTTTTGGTCTTTCTGGGATTTGCTACGTTCTGTAACTTAGCTATTGAATATTTTAACCATGTTCTCCCTTTCCTTGCAGGGTCTGTTTGTCCATGTGGCCTCTTATATTTTCTGCAACTCTGTCCCAAGCCTTAGGAAGATATTTAAGGTCCTGCACACTTAGTGGTATGCCTTTCAGAGGACTAGTTTTTGATGCTTTTAAAGTATTTTTGAATAGCCTAGGCAGTGCCTTTGGCAAGGACACAGTCCAGAACTCACTGAAACAATTAGAGAAGACTCTTAGTGGTATAGTCCCCTGCTCCCTCTGTGGGTTTTTGGGGTTTTTTTTGGTTGTTGGGGTTTTTTGGGGTTTTTTTTTTGTTTTTTTTTTTTTCCTTTTAAGCTATCTTCTTACTAGCATGGATTTTCTCCTTTCACAGCTACTTCGGCTACTTACCACGTGCCAGTTTTGGGTGTGTGTAACCTTGGTTCTGCTTTGCTGATGTGGGCTTGTTAAGTCCGCGGGATACACTCTGCTGCTGGACTTCTTGATCCAGTTGGAGGGGCGCTGCCTGGGAATGCCAGCTTTCGCACAGATCCTTGAATGAGTCGTCTTTCTCCGCCTCCTCCCTGCTTTGTGTTCCTCATCCAGCACCCTTTGGTTCTTACGTACGTGCCATGTGCTTCCTTCTTTTGCCTGTGTTAGCAGCATTTTCTGACATCGGAGCCTATTCCTAAAGATGCGACTTGGCCCACGCGAAGCTTTTTCTCTGCCGCAGGCTCCGCTAGCAGAGGCAGGTATGCCCAGTGTGTCATTTTACCTGGGGCTGGGTGTGTTTTTGAAGGCTCTGGCTTGTGGAGCAAGAGGGTGGTTGAGCCCTGGCCACGCAGCTGTGGGTGTAGGAGGCTGGGAGCTACGTGGTAGGATCAGTGCACAGGACTGAGTTGCCTGGACGATTTGCTACTGTGGCCACAGAATTACTTGGCAGGTGGGGGAGAGTTGATCAAGCAAACCTGCTTCCACTAATTGTCAGGCTTTTGTGTTTGGCTTTGTGATTTATTTATTTTTTTTAAATTTTATGAACTCTGAAGCATGCATGACTGAACAGTTTAATTAGCTGTGGGAACTGCTGGAGATAAGTTACTGGGATTTTCTGCAAACCTTGCTGCCCTTTTCATGTTTTTGGCGCAGCAGAGTTGCTGTGAGCAAGCAGACAGGAGTGCCCGGCAACGTAGCCCAGATAAGATGTTACCACCCAAACAGAGATCAAAGTGACTGTGCAGTTGACTGGGGTGTAGGCTGGCTGCTTGCTGGTGGGAACTGGTCCCTAGTCTGGTACCCCTCCCCAGGCTGGCTCCTCGTGGGGACGGGGTGTACCTTGGGCACAGCAGGGCAGAATCCAGCCACGTGCTTGAGCTTGTGCTCATTGGGGATGTCCACACACCTTGTGGAACTACCTCTTTCATCCAGGTCACCTTCTTGAATGCCTCTGTTGCAGGGGAGATCTTACGCATCCATTGCTTCATGAACTGCGCTCTAATCTTTGGGTCTTCCCCTCTTCTACCTGCCACCCCAAAATGTTTCTGTGGCTGTGAAACTGCTTACAGGAGGAATACCAGCAGTTTTGGTAAAGTTATATGGGCTTTATGGAGATGTGGGGGTTTGTTATGGTCTGCTAGCGTGTGTTCAGAGGCTGCTAACGGGTGATATTCCCGGAGACTGGGCTTGAAATCCTGCTCCCCATGCAGTGAATGGAGGCTCCCCTTGACTTTGCAGAGGCTGGCATTCAGTCCAAGGTCTTCTCCCAGACCTGTCAGGAAAGTCATCGTGTCTGGATCCCTTACCATGGCTGAACGTGTGCTTTCCAGACCGCGGGCACTACCTGAGTGGTGGCAGAGGAGCTGTAAGTGGCTGCAGGTGGCTCCTTCTCCAGAGAGAGCAAGAGAAGTGAAGACCCACCTTGGAATAACAGAGGTTATAACAACAAGGTTCTGGCTTGTAGTTCCAGCTTTATTAGCAAATTACCAAAACTGGCTTTCTAATGTATTTTTCTTGTGCTCATGGTGATTTTCTGTGGTCAAATCTGCCTTCTTTCTTGTTTTGTCCCTGTGTGGATTGTGTTTGGAGCTGGGTTCCCTGCCACAGCGCCTGCTTCGTCCTGGCACCCAGCGTTGAATGCATCCTGGTCTTGCAGTCTGTCCAGAGGCTGTTCATGATACCTGGACATGTACAAGGTTTTAATTGGTTTTGAATTGTTAAAGGTCAAGGATATTATTGCAGAAGGTTAATTAAAAAAAAAAAGTCCTGTAAGAGCTGCTGTTGGTTATTTTCTTTAAATCCTTAGATTTGGGGTTTGAGAGGAAAAATTAAATGATGTCTTAAAGCTGAATAAAGAAGTCAGTATTGAATGTTTTAATGTCTTACAGATGCTGTGGGGTTGCAGGATTTTATTTTAAATTTAACAATGGGAGTTGGAGCGGCTCCAGCGCTGTAAAGAATAGTCTCTTTAATTAAGGGTTTAAGCTGGAAGACCATGTGTAGTGTGATGCCATTTTAAAGTTTCAGCGGGGCTTTGTAGTTGTAACTTGTTATTCCCCATCTTGGATCACACATCTGCGTGTCTGGGGTCATGGTGGGGATGTTCCTTGACCGGGGAAGGGAGGTTGGTCTGTGAAAGGGTAGCAAGGTTTCTCTAGAGGTTTTAGCTCTGACTTTATTATTTTCTCTTTCCCGGCTCCTGATGCCCGCTTTGAAGGTGCAGCATCTTTGCAGGCACGTGCACATGGTGCATTACACCCAGGAGGAAATATCATCTTTGTTTTTCCCAAATAGTGGTTTTTTTTTTTCCTTTGCAGGTTGGGGATAGGGTATTTTGTAGCCATGTTTTTAGATGTCATCTTGGTAATAGCAAGTTGTGAAGGAGGTTGTGAGGCACAGGACAGGAGACTGGGATCAAATGTGGTCTGCTCAGGAAGGTATCCCCAAGATCCACTGAGGTTTCGCTGGAGTAGCAGGGTATGAAATGTAGCCGTGTGCCTGCAGCATTCGGTGGGGCAGGGCTAGACCCCATCCCTACACAAGTCCCTAGGTTTCAGTTCTCTGTGCTTTGTGTTCGCCTGTTACTTACTGGGGTGGAAGCCAGAAAATTGGCCATTAAAAATAAAAAATAAATTACTTTTCTCCCCTGGAAAATGCAAGTGTTGCAGGCATGTGTCCCTGAGTTCTCATCTGACAAAACAGCATGAAGAGATTTAAGGTGATGTCTCTTACTCCAACCTATTCTTAGCTCACAGGACTCAGGTAGATGCTCAGTGCCAGTTGTGGTTTTTTCTCCCCCGTGCATGGCTTTGTGGTAGCACAACGTGCATTTAATTATCAGAGGCAACAACTGCTACTTGGGCCACCTTGGACGCTTTGCTGTAAGAACCAGCATCTGCCAGGGTTTGCTGCATTGTGGTTTGTGCTAAGACGATTGCTTGACTCTTTTTTTGGGTAGTTACTGGTGAGAATTAGGCTCTTCTGTGGCATTAGGAAGTGCAGCCTCGTAGCAAAGGCTGAGCAGCTGCGAGCCTGCCAGGTACCAAGGAACCTTCATGGTTTGCATTTAGTGTCTCCTAGTATGTTTATCCCCATAAAACAATTAATTGAACTAGAGCGCCAAGCAGTGTTATCACCTTTGCACATTGAAAAGTCATAATCATGCTCTCCGACTTAATGAGATTTAGAAAGAAATGTTCTTTTTTTGTTTGCCTTCTGGTTTTCGAGTGTTAAAGACTCCCATGGGTCGTGCATTCAAGCCTTTTCTTGAGATCGCGGGGGCAGCGGGCCGCCTGCGTGCGGGGGGACTGGCCGCAGAGAGTCACCAGCCACCAATGCAGAGCAGGAGCCTCCGGGTTTCCCAGAGCCGTTGCCAGACTTGGAGCCGGATCACGAACACTGGCAACACTATTCTGAGCGTTGAGAAAGGAGCTAACTGTATTTTTGTGGTGGCCTTGGCTCTGCTATTTTTTTAATTTTCTCTTTAATTTCTATTGTTTTCTTTGCTTATTTGCTAACTTGCAAAATTCAGCAAATTGCAGAGGATCTCCCAGCCCTCGGGGTGAGTTTTACTCAGAGCTGCAGCGAGCCAGCACATGGCAGTGGCGCTCGCTGAGCTCCTGCTCGGAGGTGTAAATGAGGCTGGTGTGATGGACCTGCTGGCCTTCAGGTGGTCAGGGTCTGTGCCAGGGTGTGGAGATAGTGGGGTCATCCTGGGCAGCTTTGCGTTCGTATTAAGGGTGAATATTAACTTCACATGATTTGGGGAGCTGCTGCGTGTTTGTGTTAGCTGCTCATTTTGGTAGGATTTGGTTGAAACTCAATCACGAGGCTCCTTACCTTCAGCAGTCTTCACTACATCATTGACTTGAGTGATGTCTTGAGTGTCTTCTCCTCCTCTATGTGAGTTTTGCTGCTGGTCCTCAGTCTCGCTGGGGTGTGTTAGTGCTTTTAACTCATTCAGCTGCAGAATAACCCCAAACTGTGTACGGGCAGGTTGCCCTACACTGCCACAGGGCATCTTGAGTGCAGTTGGTTCTCCAACGGTGACATCCCTGCAGTGCTATCCTGAAAGGACAGATGAGTTCTCCCAGGACTTGCTGAGGGAGGATTTGTAAAGCGTCTTGCTTCCCTGCAGCCTGCAAATCATGCACGGAGGCCCACAAGCCTCATCACTGCTCACATGGGAGGACAATAACAAAATTGCATGCAGAAATGTTATTTTGCTGTCTGTTTTCTGTCGAGCTAGGCTAGCTGAGAGGAGAACCTTGTGCGCAGCTTGCTGGAGTGAATGCAGCAGAGCAAACTTACCTGCTGAGTAACAGACTGAAATAAAACCGGAAAAACCCAAACATCGCGCTGAGTCTCTGGCAGTTGCTGCAGATGCTGCGCTGGTGAGAAGTCAACAAATCCATTAAATGGGAAATGGTCCCCGGGTGCTGTCCCCGGGAAGAGGAGCATCCCCTGCACCACCGCCCGGTGACCTTGGACCACACATCTGGGCGATGCCGGGCAGCGGCGCAGGAAGGAAACGGTTAAATGAGGAGAGGTTGTCGAGTTGGGTTAGCCATCAGATAGCTAATATTTTAGAGGTTTTTCAGAGCTAAGCTATAAAAAGGCCGTAGCAGTATTTCAACTCGCCCATTGTCTGCTGGAAGCCAGCCAGCGTTGCCATGCCGACGAGGAATTATTACTTGCTGCCAGAGCTGGAGGAAAAGCTCATACTTTTGGCTTCAAAACAGGAGGGGTGGACTTATGTAATCCACTGTGTTTATAGGCTGAGACTGGCAGGAGCATTGAGAAATAATTACAGGCTTTCCATTTCATTTCCAGCTTGGTTTTAAGGCTGTGTGGCCTCTCTTTATTTATTTATTTTGAAGTTGAGAGGGTGGCTGCTAAAGATGCAGGAGGTAGTGGAGGTGATGCGGGGATGCTGCTAGGTGAGTACCCCCCCGTTCCCTCCCCGGGCTGGCTGGGCTGCTTTTGTTTTGGTGGCGTTTTGTCTGGAGAGCTAAACTAGGCCACAGCAGAAAGAAGTTGCTTTGAAAAACTGGGACTTGGCCTGGCGACGCAGAAAGAGTGTCTAGCGCTGGAGGCTGAGAATACACTTTTGCGGTTGCCCAGAGGTGGCCAGCCGTTTGCTGACGGAGGTAAAGCGCAAGGTTTTGCGAGTCCCTGCTGCTTTCCGAGGTGATTTTATCCCTCCAGCCCTCATTGGCTTGGAGCGTGTATTTCTGGGGGGAGGGTAGCAACAGGGAAAAGGGGAGAAAAAGTTTTTTTTGCTGAACATCTTGGTCTCACGCGTTGCTCTGTCGGCTGGAGAGGGATTTGTCGGTGTGATCAAAGCGTTTTTGCTGATGTTTCGTGCTTTTGAGAGGTGAATTGCAAAGTTTAGCCTGTAATTAATGTGGGTTTGTTCGTCCCGGGAACAGTCAGCAGATGATGCTGTAATTTGGGTTTGCCTGAAAAGCAGTGCGCGGTGTGTTTTGACTTTGGTCAGGCCAGTGGGAGTTTGCAGCTGCTGTTTTTGTACTGGCTGTCGCATAAAGGGAGTTCTCGCTGGTAAACTCTGCTCCCAAAACTTTGAGGTCGGGTGGTTTTGCTGGTTCTAAGGATCGTGATCCTGTAGTCCCGGGGAGGATGCTTCTGGTGCGGTGGGAATCCCTTGCCGGGGAGAGATCGTGGGATCGTGCTTTTGCTGCTGCTGGAAAGCCGCAGCTGAGGAGGGGGATGCTGCGGGTGGGACGCGAGGGCTGGATCCGGGCAGCGTCGGTGCCGCCCGAGCTGGGGTGAGCTGTGCCTTGCTTCGTTGTGCTCATTTCTCCTTCCATAAATGAGAATAATGTTACGATTGTGACTTTTTAAATCTCTCTGACATTGGGTGTAAAGCTCCGAAGAGTGGGCAAAGCCCGTTTTTGGAGGGGATCTGAAGCAGAATGCTTCAATATGCTGCAAACTTGCTGTAGAGGTTACAAAGGCGTATAGAAGCTTCAGTGTGCTGTGATTTTTTTTTTTAAACGTTTTTCTTCATTGCACAGCATCCTACTAGGGAGTTACGTTCTCAGTCCATGCTAATCTGACTTTTTGCCGTCGTGGTATGGTGTGTACAGATTAAATGTCCCTACTGCCGTGCCAGTCTGCTCTAGAGAGTGGAGTCTGGTGCTGGTTAGCGTGCTTAACTTCAGAGATACTGCACTTTTTAGGGACTGCTACAGTCCCATATGAACATGTTTGGGCCCTAGCTTGAAATACAGGGGCACCTCAGCGGAACTGATGTACATGAAGGGTCACTGAGCGCACACTGCAGAAATAAACAGCTTTTTTCACAGCTTCCCACAGTTCCTGCATGTGTTTGGCAGTTACGGGCAAAAACTTGGGAGAGTGGTGGCACGCTTCAAGTCAGGAAACGTCCCTTGAAACAGCATGGCGTTATCTGAGACACATGGGTGTGTTATACAAAATAATTCAATAATTTAATGATCCATAATACTGCTGTAACTCCTACGACAGATGCTGTTGGACTCAACGCGAGTTAGATTTGTTACTGCAAGGCTTTTTTTTTCCCCTTCCTCTGGGATTCATGCCAAGATGAACTGTATGTTCTGTTCTTAAGAGCTATGAGTAATGTATGTGTGAATCTATAACATAAGTAATACGAGTGTATAAAATGTGCGAGTATGCAGGATTCGTGTATCCTGTGTCTACAGAGCGCCGCACACACGCTATATGTGCGTTCAGAAACCGGGTGCGATACACGTCTGGGCAAAATTAATGACATGCCTTGCAGTTACTGCTCGCCGCAGAGCCCCGTCTGATGGCCTGATCCCAGAGAGCTGAGCCGAAATCCCCGTCACCAGCTATGGTTTGCCTATTTAATTGCCCTTTTGGAGGAGTTACAAATTAAGAGTTGGAAGTCCCTCCCTCCGCTTAGGAAGTCAGCCTTAACGAAGACGAGAGGAGATGCTTGCACCGTAGCCTAATGTTTCCTGAGTAGTCGGTGGAGCAGTGGGGTCTCCGGGGGTGCTGGGGGGCTGTGCCTTGGAGCAGGGGGTACAGGGGGTGCTGGGGGTCCCACTCCGCGCCACCCCAGGTAGGTGCCGCTCCAGGAGCTGCTGTACAAGTGATGCACTCCAAGGCAGGCCTGCTGCTTCTAATGGGATTTTTTTTTTCTTTTTTAGATGAATAAAATGGGCTTTCTCTCATAAATTTTTTTTTATGTGAAAAATGAGAAGGTGGCAAGTAGCCAATCCCCCCGCCTCCCTCTTCCCAGCTCCGATGAGGTCATTGCCTCTTAAAAGTTTATACCACGCATTGTGAGACATGGCTGGAGGAGCAAGAAGGCAACAAATGTCTCTCTCGGGGCGGGTGGGAGTGATGACCGCCAGTCCCTGAAATATTAGCGAGCTGTAAGTGATGCCTGAGCAGGGCTTGTGAGCAGGGAGGGGGCCTGGTACAGCTGTCTGGGAAAACCTTGCAGGATGCAGATCCGGGTGGGAGGGGAGCGCCCCGGTCTCTGCCCGGTCCCCGCGATGCTCCAGTGCGGCGAGCGCGAGGCAGGACCTGGGATGCGTCGGATGCAGGTCCGGAGGGTGGCTGTGCTGCTCGGTGGGCTGCCGGGTGGATGCGAAGGGCTGGGCGTGTGCTTAGGCGAAATGTGGTTGGCAGCAGTTCTGGCACTCCTTGGCTCAGCTCGCGCTTGCATCCATTTACCCATTTACTTTTCCTTGGGAATTTCCTCAGCGCTGTTTTTGCAGCGGGGTTGTGAAAGTTCATGACCCAATGAAGGATCTCTCCAAGATCTTTGTGTCCCTGGCCGAGTGGCTGCCTGGAGAAGTTGGTTTTTTTCCCCTGAATGCCATGCTGAGCTGCTTGCAAATTCCTGAGCTATTGTTTTCTCCTTGTCTGTCCCCTCCACCGTCCCAATTTTGCTTTCCTCTGTGGTGGAAGCGATAGGGAAACGGGAGTGCCCAGACCATGATGTCGTCCTTGGGGCTCTCCTAGAAGCTGCAGCCCAGGAGGATGGATTTTGGAGGCTGTGAAGATCTGCCCTCCTCCTCACAGCCTCTCCTGGGGTGCTTGGGGATGGTGGCCTGGATTGTGTGTGGTTTTAAGGTGAGGGAGTGGCCTGAAACAACTGTTTCATAGGTGCCGTAATAAATGAATAACTGACATTTTCTAAGGGCATACTTAACTGCTTCGTGTCTTTGCCACGGCTCTGATTTTGGCCAGAGCTTGCTGTGCCTTGCAGGGGTGGTCAGGAAGATGATGCTTTGTGCATCTCTAGCTTTTATTGTCTCACTGCCCCATCGTGGGGAGGTGCAGTGGGCTGAGTTCTGCGTGATCCCGTCCTCAGAGTTGGCCCAAAGGGGGTGTAAATAGTCAGTGAATTTGTGCTGTAGTCCAGAAATCAAATATTTGCTGCGTCAGAAGAAGAGGAGTTGTGGGGTGGCAGAAGGTGTGCAGATAGTGGAGAGAGAATCATAGAATCATTTGGTTGGAAAAGACCTTTAAGATCATCGAGTCCAACCGTACCTGTCCACTACTAAACCATGTCCCTAAGCACCTCGTCTGCCTGGCTTTTAAATCCCTCCAGGGATGGGGACTCGCCCACTTCCCTGGGCAGCCTGTTCCAATACTTGACAAGAGAAAGCAAGAGAGATGGATACTCACTTTTTTTTTTCCAGATACCTTTGTAAAGCCCTTGGCAGCAAGCACTGCACTGGGTGGAAGCATGGGTTTGCTTTTACCCTGGTGTACTTGTGGTGTAGGGTGCTGTACGCAGCCATCCCTCGCCTGTCAGCAGTGGGTTTCAGAAGTGGGCAGCCGCTTCCACCACGGGTTATACAAAGTGAATCTAGGAGGAAGCTGTGAAAAGGTTAAGAAGCGGGAAGAGGATGGGAGGAGGCAGTTGAGATACCATCTGCGACCTTGGAGGTTTCTGAGCAGAGGACAAACGCCAAGACTGGCCGATCAGCCAGCATCTGCAGTGCTTTGCAAGGACAGTAAAGATCTGGGAGGAAAGCCTGGGAGATGCTTCCATTTGCTGATGTGGGGAACTAACATCCTTTTTTAAAATGAAAGCCAGCAGGTAGCAGTTCTATATATAACTGAGTTCCCGAGGGCCCTGGGTGCACCAGTGTCAGCAGCCTAAAGCTTCCCTGCGTTGGCTTTGGTCTCGTGCAGGTGGAGACACACCTCTGATCTTTCCTGGCACCAAGGGTGAAAATGAAGAAATGCAGTTGGAAGTTAGTAAGGGAGGGGACTTGGGGAGGGTCCGACATGCTGCTGTGCTTTTAGGCACAAACTTAAAAAAGGAGGAAAAAAAAAAAAAATTAAAATTGCTGTTCCATCACAGCTTGTCCATTCTGTGGAAATCATTTAGGCATCCCGTTAATTGCAGCTGCTCTTGTGCTGCTGCACCTCAACGCTGTCTTCTGTTCGCTTCTTCTTTGTCTTTGAGCTTCTCCTTAGCAGCCTTGTTGATTTCTTTTTTTTTTTTCCTGTCGACACGATACAATTGCTCCTTGTTAGCCTATCTTGCTCTTTCCTCTTTCAAGGAAGGGAAGGAGCAAGGGAACCAGATCTGATAATTCCAGTGAGTAGAACTGTTCCCCTGAGCCCTTTATAAAGAAATAAAAAGGCTCTCCTTCTCTCTGCTTCTCTTTGAGTACAAGCACTTTACCCTCTTGGATTCCCTGCAGGCTCCTCATACTGCTAAAATTGAAACATCAAGATGTCTGAGGCAGCAGGAATTACCATCAGTGTTTTGACACCTGGAGGTACAATTTCTATTAGCTTTTATATAAAAACAACACCAGTTTTGCCAACAGAGTTCTTGTTAAATAATGCATGAAGACCCCACTCCTGACAGTAGGTATTTTTGTTTCACTTTCCTGGACTCTTGGATAATGGCTTAATTTTTGTGACCATTGGGGAAAAAGATGCACACGTTTGCAGATGGAAATATATATGCGGACACACACACGTGCTTAACTCCCGGGCAGAGAGTCAATTATCCCGTTTGCTAATTAACGTGGAGAGATGGGGGAGAGCAATTTAAGGTTGGTCTGTTGAGAAGCTTGGATCGTTGTTTTATTTTTTTGGAAGCGGTAGAAGGCAGTCTTCCTGAGACCTTTGACGGTAAATAAGACTGTTTATATGTGATACAAGAGAGACCCTAAGAGGGTCTGCGTGCCCTCGAACAGAGATGAGCGCAGTGTCATCAGAAACAAAAAACACGTAATGAGTTTTTGCCTAGATGCTGCTCGGCGTCAAGCATATGCTCCGTGCTCGCTTTTGGGGGAAATGAAGTGAAACAGAAGGGCACAGCATGTGGATGTGACTGCTAATAGTGAGAATCAAAGTACAGTTTTGACATTTCTAACCTAATAAGTGGTGCTGCATGTGAGAGCCTGCTTATTTTCCTTTTCACCATGAGATGGTTTGACAGAGGAGTAAAGTCCCATTTTGACGTTTCTGTCATTTTAACTAAAGAGAGAGATTACAGTAAATTGGATTAAGTGAAAATCTTCTTCAGATGTTTGTGGTTTGGGCTGATTTATGGATAGATGTCATTTGAACGTCATTCTGCGTTTTTTAAGCATCTGCTTGATGGTTGCTCTTAATGCTGTTGCTGCAAATAGTCCACAGAGAGGAGGGAAGGCTGAGCAAGAACAGCTACCCGTGACAGACCTGACGCTGGTGTGCGGCACGGGGACAGCAAAACACTGTCCTCGCGTTCCCAGCCGCGTAGCGCCAGATTCTGTAATGGGTGCTTGGTTCTCATTTGAGTTCCTGTTATTAAACTTCGGTATCTTCTGCTGGGAGTCATTTAAGTAGGCTTTTCTACGCATTTTTCCCATCCTGGAAAGAGATGGTTCAGCGCACACATTCCTTATTGTGCACTTGGCAAATCTTGGGTTGCCCATTCCCCTGCGACCAGAGGGGACATTCTTGGGCTCATGCAAAGTCTCAGTCTTGGCCTCCTTGTTGCAGGGTCCTTCACTCCCAGTGACTTTGTGTGTGACTTTTCCAGGAACCAAAATACTCTCATAAGCATGTGCTGGCTCACTAACATAGCAATGGCGTGTGAAAAAACTTTGTCTGTGTACTGGTATTTCCAAAAGATAATGTTGAAAGTCCTTGTATTAAATTAACAGCGTGAGACTTCTTAAATATGTATGTCCTTCGTAGCTTCCTCTATCTAAGCTATTTAGAAGCTGCTGGTGCCATTTGGAAAGCTGCATAATCTCTTGTGGGTGATGATGTAATCAGCACTGTAATCAAATCTGCCAGTGATGTCATTGATGGAGTAGTCCACTGTTGCCGGGCGCAGTGATTAGCGGGATGAGATTGAAGCCTTTGTGCAAATGGTGATGGGAAACTGGGAAGTCCGCATCCTTAAATTGTGTTATTTGCATATACAGGTTTTGATTTCCAGCACGATTTTGGAAAATACTTCTGATCCAGCCTCAAAACCACCAGACTTGTGTAGAGGCTTATGGATTTCAGTTGTGGTCTCTGAAAGTTTATTTGCAAGTTTAATGTTGGTTTAAAGTTTTGTACCTACACCGGGAGGTGCAGGGTAGTTTTCTGCCAGCTTAGCTCCGGGAGCTGCTTCTGTTCTATGCAAGGGAGTGCGTGACTGGGGCTGGGAGCGAGAATATAAACATTGCCCTTAATCCTCTGAAGGGGTTGGGTGTCTTGGACTGTGTCTGTATCGATTTTTACAGTCCTGGGGCAGGAAGGAGCTGCCCAGATGTAAGTTACAGGTCCAGAGAAGTGGAGCGCATCAAATCCCAGCTTCTCGGGGTGAGTCGGCTGGTGATGCTTCACATCTTCCCTCTGAACCAAGCCCTGCTTGGGGGGGGCAGGGACAGTGACCTGAAATCGTCTTTTTAAACCAGCAGACAGGAAGCCTTTCCCTTCTCCCCTTTGCACACATGGGTGCGATACAGACTTTTTAAATGGCTTAAAGTTTAACGGTTTTACTTTGAAATCTGGATACCTCCTGATAACTAACCATTAGGTTGGTGTGCCAAAGAGAACAGCGGTGCCGCAGGAGGTGGGTTATTTTAATGCATCAGTCTATGCGTTAAACAGACTTCCCTGCATCTCTTGCAGCCTGGCTTGCTTTTGGGGAGTGCTAAGAAGTATTTACAAAGGTTACCTGGCACAAATGGCAAGGAGCAGCAAGCGGAAGAGCTTGATCAAAACCCATCCCAGGGAGGTTTATGAGAGAGGCTGGGGTGGGAGCTTCGAGGAACGGCTCTGGCACCGGGGAAAGGCTCTGCTCTGTCCCTCGGTGTGATGCTCCCACCGCTGGATGCCAGCAGAGAGGGTAGGTGGGTGAGCAGGAGGGGAAGAGCTGCTGCTTGTGAGCAGTGAAGAATTAAAAACATCTGCTCCAGCTGTGTGCCTCTGCGCTTATTGTTTTTAACCTCTCCCAGTAAAGCAAATGAGGAAACTAGTGGTGCGTTTCTTGGCAGGGACCTTGTCTTGTGGAAGAGATACTTCCCTTTCTGCTCAGTTGGCCCTTTCTCCTCCCATCCCTCCCAGACAAACAGCAGCCCCAGGTTGAGCTCAGGCAAGACATCTGGTCTCTCCTTGCTGGGGAGAATGGTGGGAGCGCACTTGATCGCCTTCCCGCGCCCCCCCCCGCCATCCCTGAGAAATGCTGCATTAAATATCTTAGTGTTAAGAGCTCCATCTAAAGATGTGAGGTTCATTCTATCACCTCGCCTGTCTGCTTTCAGAGGTCCCCCCTTGGAGGAGAGAGCACAGGCTGCTCATGTGTACAGCCAAAGAGTAAGGATGGGAATTGCTGCTCCCGAGCGTCGGCTCCTCTTTGGCTCAGTGGAGCAAACTCTCGGATTCCCATCACGGGTCAGACCTGGGGTGTGCAATTCCTGAAGTCCTGACCGCTCGGAGCCGGGGGCAGCTGGCGCTGGATACAGCCTCAGGCTGCTCAGGAGCTCCCTCCAAGCTGAGCAAGCATCCAAGCAGACGGATGCCCTCTCTCCTCTCCGAGCGCTCACCTGCGGCGGGATGTTCGCAGCCTCCTGGAAGTCGCTGCCAACGCTCAGGTTTGCAGCCTGCGGAGCGAGTGAGGTTCACCAGCCGTGCCCAGCAGCTGAGCGGTGTTATGCTGTAGGCAGCGCTCTGGAAGAGATGCTTCCTTCATTTACCGAAGGTGATATCCTGGTGGCTGGCAGTGGGGGAGGAAGAAGAGGTGTTTTTTTTCTCTCTGGTGTGGGTGAATCAGTGCTGTCTGTGATGGATTCTCACTGCGACAGGCTCTAAATGGGAACTCTCGGGGGAAATTAGCCTGCAGCTTTTGACTTTATTAAATATTCTCCAGTGCCATCCCAAAGGACCACTTTTTAGTGCTCTGCAATGTTTCATCTGTATTTTTAACATCACCTACGTGAAGTGTGACCATGTATGGCCTATATTTACATTAAAGTCTACGTACAAATAGTTAAGAAATGGTAGATAGTGTGTTCTGTTCTTCAGGTCTGTAACATGATGATGTCTTACAGGTAGATATGAGAACCTCAGCTGGAGATATTGCAGATTATTATAAAGTCTGATAGCTCACTTAGAGGTAGGGGTTATAATGATTGATTTAGCCATTTATTAAAACACTTATTTAATGATTGATTAAGCCTTTATAAAGTATTTGTAACTTTTAAAATGTGACCTGATGTGATGTAGCTCCATTAGCATCTAGCTAATAAAATACACTGTGGACCTGTAATGCCTATTAGGTTGACAGAAATTACATTTTAGGCCTTACATGTGTTGAAGTTTTAAGTACCTTGTTACAGATTGTTCTAGGTGCGTTGTAAGGCACAGAAGTACAATGTGCTCCCTTAAAGCGAGCCGCGGGGCTGATCTGGGGGTGGTGTGTTTATCTTGCGCGTCTCCTGTTTGCTGGGACGGACCCTCTTTGCTTTGGCATTACTGGTCTGTGTAGTCCGTCATCACCTGGTACCGGCATTGAGCATCCCGGTAAAATGATCTCTCCCTGCTCCCGACGAGGAACGAGTCCATCTTGTACTTGCCTGAGAACAGAGCCCAATCTGGGAACCAGCGAGCGATGCTCTTGCTTCTGCCCGGTGCCTGCGGACGCTGTCCCCAGGAGCAGCTCTGGCAGAGCGTTTTGCTGGTAGGGAGCAGAGCCCCGGTGATGCCGGTGGCTGTTAGCACAGGTCCCGGCTGACCTGGCTTCCTGCTAGAGCAGGCGGGGTCCTGCTCTTCCCTCCGTGGCCCTGTCTGATCTGTGCTGAGGGAGCTAAAAATCATAAAGGGAGGAGGATGGTTTGCTTGGAGGCACATGATGCCAAATTTGAATTTAGTTGAAGAGGCTGGGGTGGTGGTGGGGAGAGGGGGAAGGTTGCCCCAAAAGAGAAGAGGTGCAGGCTAAGCTCTGCATCCTGCTTTGTGTCTAGAAGTGTGATGTCTTCCTGGGTTTTCATAGAATCATGGAATCATAGAATGGTTCGGGTTGAAAGGGACCTTAAAGATCATCCAGTTCCAACCGCCCTGCCATGGGTAGGGATACCTTCCACTAGATCAGGTTGCTCAAAGTCGCATCCAACCTGGCTTTACCGTTATTTAACCAAGTACCAAAATCTAAAGGTAAATTCTACATACAAAATTATAGGGGATTTTTTTTTTTTTTAAATCTGCCTTCTTTGTCTGGGTATAGAAGCATTTTTTCCATGAACTGCTCAACTTTCCATTTGCTTGAGCCGTACAGAGCTGGCTGCCGGGATGAGCTGTGTAATGGGATATCTGAATTGCAGCAGGAAACCTGCTCCAGTTTAAGCAGACCTGATTTAAAAGCAAATTCAGTCAAACCAGTACAAACTCCTGCATGGAGAAATTAAAGCTGCTTTATGTCTGATTGATGCCACTTTTGCTCAGGTCAGTAACTACTGCTGAGGGACGCTCAAGTGAACGACGAGTAAAACCTCTGGAGGGCAGGTTGAGCGACGTACGTCCCTGACGCTCTGCCTTTCTCACTGGGCCGTAGAAGTAGGTGAAATTTGGCAAGGAAGGGCTGTTGGTTTAACGTGCAAACTTTCAATCTGTCCCCGCTCCTGCCTAGCAAGTGCTTTTCTGCCATACGTGGTTAAATGACCTGCCTTGATGAATGGAGGATGTTCAAAGAGGGAACCGTGTGCTTTTCCTTGGGAGGCTGAGCTTGTAAGACTTGGTAATGTTGTGGCAAGGCCGATGATGTGAATGAGCACGTGGGGATTCACGGGATGTGGGAATGGTCTTGCCCTGTGGGTGGCTGATGTAAAAACAAAACTGGGAAGCCTTTTTTCAGGCTGGGGGAGCCGGGAGGTGATTTTGGGGAAGGCTGCAATTTATATTTCTCTTTCCATGTTGTCAAACAATTCAGCATTCATTTGCTTACCTCTAGCATCTGTCTGCAATATTTATTTGTTTGTTTCTGGGGATTTCCTACTAATCAGTAACCAGCCGTGCAGTAGAAGATGCGGGGAGAAGGGGTTGGCTACGGTGGGCTGTGCGCCGTTGTTTGATTCCCAGCCAGCTGTTNACCCTGCTGCCCTGCCTGCTGCCCTGCCTGCTGCCCTGCCTGCTGCCCTGCCTGCAGTCCCCTCCACGGGGATGTGTGTGGGTGCTGTGTTCAAGTGCCAGGTGCTTCCCTGGGACACTGAGATATGGCAAAGAAAGTGAAGGTTTATTTACCCTTTCTGACTGCTTAAATATTTTTTTTTTCCTTGATTTTTCTTTGTCTGGAAAGTTTATAACTTTAACCCAGGGCTCAGAAATAATCCGTGGTGGATGCTGATGAATTGCGAGGGGGGAAGCAGCGAATTTCCCTTTGGGTAAGAGTTTACCATTCAAGCCTTGACCTTGTTAAAACATGTTAACTCAATAAAACCCTGAGTATTTAAAGACAAGTGACTTCTTCCTGCCTTGAGGGGCATAATTAAGCCATTCCACACCCCTTAAACCAGCGCTGTGGGAGGAGGACTAAGGAGCTCCCTCTCCTGCCTGCCTAAGTCAGTCAGCAGCCTTCCACTGGGGTCATCTCGTCCTGCAAGGCAGCACCCATGAGCTGCTGGGAGAGTCTGGCAGTGATTGCGTAGGAAACCTGCTATTTCCCAATTGTTGGGAGGATGACGTTGCTCCTTTTGCGGAGCGGGCAGTTCTGGCATCGGTTGAAATTGTGGTCAAGTGTTTTGTATTAAAGCAGGCTGAATTTCCTGGGTAAAGCATGCAACAGAGCTTTGTGGGGCGGGGGGGAAGGTGGGGGCAAGTTATGTTCGTCCATAAAAATTCCTGTACAACTTAAAAATGGGGGAGTTATCCCTTTTCTCAGGGTTTCCTTGTTTAAGCGTTCCTTATAAGTTTGTAAAGTACATCGTACTTTTGTATTAACGTCCACAGAATGGATATTAATACAAATGGACACTTTAATGTGTCCAACAGCACCTTCACCCCTTAGTCTGCTGTAGGATTTTCAGGGGAAATACAGAAACTTGCTGTGCTGCCAGTTTGAAGTGGCATGTTTGTGCCTACTGAGCTGTAACAGGTGTGAATCCTTCTGGAACTGCGGCTCGAAAGATGAACAAATAAGGCATCCCCCATCCCAACCAAACCCCAGGACCACGCTAACCAGCTGCGCGGAGGAGTAGTCCCTGCTGCGACTGCTTTACACCTGGAACGCTGTTATTGCCTGTTGGCTATTTAAAAAGCACTGGGCTTCATTTTTTTTTTTTTTTCTTTTCCCTGAACTCTTCACTTCTGTGCTGTCTTCTGCCTGGGAGAAGTGTGTTTTCCAGTACCTTTCCCGCAGCAAGTTTCTCTGCGAGGGCAGGGTCTGTGCTTGGCAGGAGGCTTTTGCTCCCTCCAAGAGGAGGGTCTGCAAAGCCGCAGCATCCGAGTGGAGTCATGTTTGTAGGACCGTTTGGGAGACCCTACCTGCTGCACGGGACCACTACTGACGACCTGTGCCCAGTGGCAGAGGTTGGGTGGGGTGTGAAGAGCAGGGGAGGGTGGCTTGGTCGGATTTGTGTTCCCTGCATTGGGCTCTGGGGTGTTTGTAGGGCTTCCACGGGGCAGTGGGAAGGGCTGTGTCTGTCTGTGCCTCGGTACAGCGTCCTCATGGGCACCGCAGCTATTTTAAGTGAAATCCACCATCGTTGGCTACTCCCTTTAAAATACCAGGGCTGTTAATTGCAGTTGTTTCATGAGCAGCTCAGCTGCCCAAGCAGAGGTGATGGAGATTTGGGGATGGTAATCCTCTTAGTTATCCCTGTGTAAGCTGTCCTGTGTCAACTTGATACCTAGGGAAACTCATTTCCTTAGCAGGGACAATTCCAGATGCCATGTCTTTTCTTGCTGTGGGTAACCAGAGTTCATCTTAATTTAAATCTGAGGCCTTCATCAAGGTTATAAGCTCAATGCATGAAGGTGCTGAGAAACATCCTTAAGTACCCCCCAGATGGACTCTGGAAAGATTATCATGCTGTCATTTGTTTCTGTAGCTCCACAAAAGCAGTATTTGACCTTGGCACTATGACTCTGCTGTTCCCTCTGCTAGCATCCCTGATGCTTTTGTCCAGACCAGTTTCGTCCACATTAAACGACTCTGTGTTAGAGCTGCTGTTTGCCCATGAGAGGTGCTTCCCAGCTGATGAGGGTTGCTTTGCATCAGACGTTTCCCTCGTGGTTTTTCTTTTTTTTCTGCTCTGTGGCTGAAGGGTTGGAGGATGAGGAACCATCTGAAACCTCAGCCCCAGGGCAGGTAGGTGATGGGAGGTACCTGCTTGTGCCTGCACAGCGGCAGCAGTGACTTGGGCCAGTGAGTCATCTTGGGAATAGCTTGACGTTGGCAGCTGAGGTTTTTTTTTTTTTTTTTTTTTTAAGCAGTAATAATTATTATTAATAAATAGCTTTGTGTTCAGCAATTGCAAAACAGGGTGGACTGATGGCCCAGGGACTGGGCATTTTACAGGGAAATGAGGCAAAACTCTTCCCCTCCCTCTGGTACGACGGGGTATGGAGGCCGGAGGCTTCTGACCCCATCTTGCTGGCGCTCATTGCTTGGAAGACCGGACCCTTCGAGATGTGTCATACCTCTGTAGCGTGAATTTCTGTCACCTTTCAAGGACTCCTTCAAACTAGTCCACAGGCTGAAAACCACTGCTCCAAGCCCAGGAAAGGCAAATGACAAAGGGTAACGACCAGGTTGCAGTTAGAGAACTGTCCTGACCAGAAAGCCAGGACTCCTGATCTGCTGGGGCCGTCTGACTGACGGCTTTGGACAGCTTGTTGTCAGCAGGACTGAGCTTGGCAGGGAAGCACCGAAATCCCGTTTGCCCACTTGCACGGGTTCAGTTATTAAACACGTCGGGAATCCCCATCTGCTTTGTAAGCCTGTCTGTGGAAACATAACCCAAAGCTCGGCTCCTGCAAAGTGCCATTTGCCTTTGAGTGAAGTTGGAGGGAGCTGGAGCTGTGCAAGACGCCTTCTTTTTCGGGTAAGGCTCCCCTGTGGATGCAGAAGGGGTGAAGCCCTTTGCATCGCCCTCGCTGCGTGCCAGGGCTCTTGTTGAAATGGGCTGTTGGTTTGCGTACGGGGGTGTTTGAGAAGGGGGTGGATGGGAGGAGGAGGAGATGTTCTCCTGACCCCCTTCCCTCACTGCAAATTGTCCAGCGTTCTGCAAGGTGCTACATGTTGTATGCAAATGTTGAAATTTTTTTGGTGCCTCTAGAGAGGCTTTGACTTTCTGTCTAGAAGCTATTAATTACCTAGACGAGGAAAGCAGAACATACCCAATTAATGGCTCCTACCGCTTAGACCTGTCTCTCCGGCTGATCTGCTACAAACTAATGAGCAGCTCCTTTCGCTGGGCCACCAGCGAGCTTGAACTTCTCATCGGTTTTCCTGGGGAGAAATGAAAGCAGCAGCAATGTGCAGGAACAAACGGCTGGAATTCGGTTATTAACCTGGGCTGAAAATTGACTCTATCTGCTAGTAATTACCCGGGGGATGTTAGGAGAAAGGCCTAGCGGAGGGTTCAGAGCTGGTATTTGACAGACGATCACAAGCGATTCAGTTAGCATTACTTAAGTTCCTATCTTGCGTCCGAGGTGCAGCGATGTGCTGGGTACGTACAGCGACTGCAATGCAAACCTGGAGCAAAACGGGTTAGTTTAAAACAGCTTCGTTCCCAAATGACTCCCTTCTTTAGTGATATTTTATGCCACAGCTGCACAGCATCTCATATATTTTTGAGTACCTTAGTTTACAGGTCATTTAATTTATTTGCAGGCTTTGTTTCGGTTCCCTAGGGTAATTTTGCTCCTTTGCACATGTCTTCCTACGGAGGCATTAAATTGTGCAGTTTGTCACAATAGTTCGGCTTTTATGCTGGCAGTCGGTGCTCTTCAAAGATCCTTGTGTGAAGTTTAGACTCCTGAATCATTAGAGGATCATGAAAGAAAAGGAATAATTTAGAAGGCGAAGATGTTTTGTCGTCTTTGAAATGGGGAACGTGCGAAAGGAGAAAGTGTTTAGCAGTACAATCTGCCTCAAAGAACTTATCTTAGGAACTCCAGAAAATGAATTTCCCTTCTTTATTCAGGATGTAAATAATCAAAAATGTCACTCCTGAGCTGAGTAATTTGTTCAACAAAAGGATCTCGAGGAGATGACTCCCCTAGCTTTCATGAACGTGCCCGAGACATCAGAGGACCTGTCTCTGCAGCAGTGTGAACTGAAGGGTTTGAAAATCAAATGAGCAGCGTGTTCTCTGCAAAATATATAAATAAATCTCGCAGGTGCTTTGTAATCTCCCTTGCATTTTAAAAGCCTTGTTTATCTGGGTAGTCTGGGGTTTAGCTTAGCTCCTGGGAGCTGCGAACGGCTGTAGTGATGATGTGTTGTTACGGCGATGGTTGTTAATGTGCTGTTTAATGTACTTGGGAGCGTGGCTGAAACAGTCGTACGGTTACTATATCATTATTGCACGTTGGCAAGGAATTGCATTTTTTTTTTTCCTTGATTTAAAGTCGCTTGTGTGTGTTTATTAAACTGAGATTAGTACTGCGTAACAGTTACAATATTTAAGCTCATGTTTAATGTAAGAAGAGGGGGGCAGCTGAAGTGGAAAAGATGTCGTATAGTGCATGCGGGGAGGGGATGGGGTAGTGGACGGGAGCGGATGCTCCGGGGATAGTCTGCGCTACCCTGAAAAGAAATTTGCTCCCCGGATAAAGGAGGACGCTGGATCCAGGCTGATTTAGCCTGCTGGGCTGAGAGGAGCTGCCTGCCTTCTGCTTGCTCCTGGGGCAACGCCACGGTCTGCTGCCGTGCTGGGAACAGCGCTGGCGAGGATCCTGCGCTTGTGCGGACGCTTCCTTAGCAGAGGGAGTATCTCAGAGGGCTGGTGAAGTACTGAGCTGTCTGGCCTTCCCTGCTGTTTTCCCAGAAAAGGCAAGTCTTGGTGCTGTGAAGAAACGCCTCCCTGGTTTCTGGGGGGTTTAAGAGGGGGGAGAGAAGGAGCTTTGCCCTGTCTGCACTCGTCCCACGGTTAAAGTCGCCCTGGACGCCGGGTGGACGTGGCAGCCCGGGCTGGGCGTTGCACCATTTCAAGCTGCCAGACAGGGGTTTGGTAGAACAGGAGGAGGGCTTGGTTTGTGCCTCTGCAGTCCCTCTTGCCTGGCAGATGGGCTTTTTAGTTTCAACTTGTGCATTTCTGTATCTGGGGCTTTCAGCTGGGCTTCCATCAGAAAATGGGGCATTTTCAGCATTTTTTTTTCCGTCCCTGGAGTCTTACTAGTCAATTCTGCTGGTTCACTTTTGCTGTCCTGCACTGGTTTTCTTATCTGTCTCCTTTTTGGCTTCCTAATCTGTGCTCTGGCATTGACCATCACTCCTTTTCTTTTCCTCTCCTCCTCTAGTCCCCTGCCCTGTTTGCAGTCCCAGTGCCCGGGTGGTTTCATGTTTGGGTTTTTTTTTTTTTAATTTCCTCTCCAGGCATTTCCAGTTGTCTTTGCAGATCATCTTCAACAAAGGCCTCGCATGGTCTAATTTGTTTTCTATTTCCAGCCTACACTTAAAATAACTCCTTTGTTTCATGAATGGCCTGTGCCCGGATCCAAATCCCCCCCCCCCCCTTTTTTTTTTTTAGCGTGGGTTTCTTTTTTGCCGTTCCTTGTCAGTATCTTTAATTACTTGAAGTGTCCCTTTTGGGCATTCAGCCTGCAGCTGCCAGTCAGTAGCTGTGGGTTGCGTGTGGCCGTGTGCGTGCCGGCTCTCTCCGCTTCCCGGCAGAGCAGCATGGGAATGGGTTTGCAGGGCAGCGGGTGCCCTGGCACGGGAGCAGCGATGCCGTTGTGTAACGGGAACAACTCTGCCATCGCATCCCTGCTGACGAGCTCGCTGTCCAGATGATGCACGGGTCGCCTGCGTGTTTGTTGGAATCTCAGCTGCAAAAACCAGGAGATGCTTAAGTTGATTAGGAGGGGAAAATCCAACAACGGGAGTAGGGAAAGAGGCGCGTTATGGCAGGATTTGAAAAGCGAAGACTCACGCCAGCCACGCTGATGCTGACCTGACGCTGGAGCCGTGGCCAGGCTGGCACTTGGTGTGTGGCTCGTGCGTTTTAATAAGACAGCATCCCTGCAGCTGGGGAGTGAGAGCCGAGCGCTACTGCAGAGAGAAATGGGTCAGTCTTGTGCATTTAAGCACATACGTGCCCCTCTGGGAGCCATCACAAGGTCACTTGCAGCCCCTTTGCCCAGGGCTGGGAGGTACTTAAACCGTGTGAGATCCATTGCAAGCGCTCATCTGACAAGGGGTGTCTGTGGTGGGGCAGGGGGTGCAGATGTCTCATCTGCTCCAAGCGACCGGATTATGCTCCTGAGGGTAGGGGTCCGAACGAGGGCTGTGAGCAGCAGGAGTTGCAGCACACAGCGCGTACTTTCCGCTGCCAGAAGCATCAGGCCAGCGTCGTGTCGCTGCTGAGAGCAGCCTGTCTGGTAAATCTGCCTTTCGAAACGCAACCGGGAGTGGGGCTGGCAGAACCCAACCCTCTGACCTTGCTCCATGCAGCTGCAGTGCCAAGATCTGTACACAAATGCTGGCAAAGGTTATCTCGGGGCAGAGCTAAACATGGGTCCCGTGCCCAAAATAGCTTGGAAAGATTGAAAAGGAGAAATACAAGTCGCAAATCCTGCTTCGCCGCTTTGGGCAGCGATAGGAGCAGGGCAGAGAAGTCACCTTTCATTGGGGATCAGAACCGGTTCTGCGTGGAGCCGTGCCGCGGTGGGAGTGCTGATGCAGCCTCGAGGTTTCCAGCAAGGAGGCAGCAAACCAAGACGAGAGACTTCAGCTCCTGAGCTTGTGCCATCCCCTCTGTGGCCTTAGGGAGCAGCTGTACCTTCTTACAAGGGTAGCATCCTGCCCTGGGCAGCTCCGTCGTGGTGCTGCAAGGCCGCTTCTTCCCCCAGATCTGCTGCTGTAATTGCTTGTGCATCTGCACCATCAGTCAGGCTAGGAAATTAATCTGGTTCAAAAGTCATCTGGCCAAAAGAGGAGGGCTGCTGTTGACGGGCAGACCTCAGAGCGAGCTGGGGAGCAGGGCAAGAGCGTTTTGGGTACCGCTGTTTGGGGTGCACATGAGGAGCCGTGGGGTCTGGCCGTGATGGACACTGGATGCTGGACACTGCCAGCCCAGCTTTGCTTTTGTAATCTTCCAAAGCAAGAAAAATGCATTACGATCACATGCAGGTACAGGCCTTGACCCCTGGGGTTGAAATAACCTCTCCTCCATGCCACGGAGCTCAGGATGTGCCTGATCTTTCCTGTTGACCCTGTGCTGCTATTTTAATTTAAAACCTCTGTACCCCGCTGTGATTGAACGCTACCGTGGATTCCCGGGCTGCAGACACTGACATCGTCGTCTTTATTATTCTGAATAGAGCCCTGGATTTATGGCAGATGGCCTGCTTTCCTATTGAAAGGACTTAATAGATACAGTACATACAAATATTTGTGTATAATGTCAACTGTCTTCCAAGAAAATTTCATGCACATATTGATCAGACAAATCCATTATCGTTACATTGTGGGGCGTTTCTTAGGAACCTCTCTCTACCCATTTTCATCACATCTTAATTATTTTTGCTTCCACTAGTCCTTTAAAGCAAGTGTGGGTAAATCTCTAACTGCTTTCCACGTCTGGTTTTGATCTAGAGCTGTATGGCACGTCAATGCCGTTACCGGCTGTCGGACGGCTGCTGACAGGCAATGTGCTTTTCTGCTGTGCCGCGCACAAGTTTTTTTTTTAAGCTGGGTTTTTTTAAGCATAATGGGTTGGTTGGTCTCTTGGAGGTGAATGTTATAGCTCGGTATTAATTAAGCATTATAAACAAAGGGCTCCTTAACTTTTATTTCAAAATACTTGAGTTGACTGCAGGATATATACCCTTTTTTCTTGTTTGAGGAGGAAAATTGGCATGTATTTAGCATTTGAGTAAAGACGACTTGGTTGTTTTTTCCAAAAACTTGCCTCATTTAATGTAATTAAACATCAGCTTTGTCGTCAATACTCTTCAATTAGATGTGCCCTGGTGAGTGCTAGCAGCATTTCGCTTATTTGCCTTGTCTGCATAGTCTGGTGGTACCGGTCATTGCCTTTTAATAAGGTCTTTTGCAGTTGTTTTGTGGGCTACATCCTAACGTCTCCCGTAGACCATCCATGATCCGTAGACCACAAGTTGAGTAACATTACTCTGGACTTAAGAAACCGAATATTCTGTTAATCTTATTTCAGCATGTTCTTGCTTTGAACTTGAGCGGTGTGTTTTTATTTGGATCTTTAAAATCTTCATAAGGACGGATAAACTGGTATTTTCTGTGAGCTGGGAGTGTCTTGTTCTCACCTTTCAGACAGATGAACTAAGGCATGGGGTAATTACGGCAACTCGCCCACATTTATGTCGTGTCAGCGGCAAGCCAGGGACCTCACCTGGGAATTCTGCTCTCCCTGAGGAGTACGGAGCCGATCGGGAGGGTTGGCTCTAACTTCAAAGAGCAACAAGCGTGTTGAATGACGTTAATTACATTTTTTGCAAATCAATTTAATTGCAAAGCCTTATTTTAGAGCTGTAGGGTTTTTGCATGGTTCTGGTTGTATCAACACGTGCTTTTGCTACGCTCAGGAGCTGGGCTGAAGGACCTGCACAGAAATCCACAGCCCTGTGTCTAAGTGGTGTTGGCTGTGAACCTGTAGATCACCGCGGGGCATCGTGAGCTTGTCCGTGCCCATCTTTTGGGCTGGACACGAGTCTGCTTGGCCCGGTGCTGTACACCCCGTTAGCATGGGCTGCGCCCGAGCTGGCGTACGCTGCTGGGAGCTGGCAGGCGCTCGGGCAGCCGGGCGTGCAGGCAGAGCTCCTCTGTGTGCTGGCAAGCCTGCAGCAACTTGCAGTGGCTTGTAGAGTGCTTTCATGGTGTAAATTGGGGAGAACAGGTGGTGGGGAAATGATTTCGGACAGTAAATGGCGCACGAAGAGGAGAAACAGAGGAGCAGCGTGGTGGTGGTTTGCTGTGTGGAGTTGGCAGGGGGAGGAGGGTGGAGTTTTTGAAGGCTTCAGCAGTGGGGCAGGATCCTGGGAGTCTCCCAAACAGGTGGAAATAACTGGGTGCAGGAGCCTCCGCGGGCTCTCGCCTCCTCCACAGGTCCGTGTTGTAGCCCCGGTGCTGGGTTTGCCGGTAACCTCTGGCTTTCTCCTGTTCCTAATCAGAGGCTGTAAATCTCCTCATACCTAGCGCTGTAATGGCTAACGCAGGTCTGCGGATAAAACAGTCTCTGATGGAGACTCCAACGGGGGGGGGAAATACTTTTCCTGTGAGACAATGTCTGTTCCTCATCAAAATCAGTTGAGAAAAGTAGGAACCAAACAGTTCGATCTTAAAGATTTACAGAGCCTGGCTGCACTATTTCTCTTTTCTTTCCATTAATCTGCTCCTGTTGTTTGTGTTCCTCTCTTAAAAATAATTAATAAAGGGTTGCGGATGAGGAGGCATCCCGGTACTTTTTGCTGGGGTAGGTGGCCAAGCAGTGTACCGGCTGCACCCAGCTCTGAAGCAGCACCCGTACATCCCCAGCAAGATGTTGTGCTCCCGCTTTGCTCCCCAGTGGGAGCACCCACAGCCCAGCTGCCGGCTGGACACGGACCCTCCTCCTCCCCGGAGCGGTGCTGGGCTGGGCACACTGCAGCAGCCTCTTTGCACATGGAGCGTGAAAATGGGATCTAAGGCGATGGCATCTGTGGAGCTGCCCCAGTGCTTTGGTGACCTCATTTGGCTCCAGCCCACAGTCCAGCTGCGGTGGAGAGCACCCAGGGCCTTAGACTTGGGCTGAGATCTTGCTGGTGACCTGCTGCTCCGTGCTTTGCAGGTGTGGAAATGCATGGGCAGCGCTTCGCCCGTTTGCAAGCACGTGATTTTTACTCTTGGCTTTCCAAGGCTTCTTATTGAGGCAGAGACGCTGTTTGCTGCCCTTGGTAAGGAAAAAAACCTTTTGTGGTCCTGCTTGCATGCAGTTAGTGCACAGCACCAGCGCGGCACGGCTCGCCGGCAGTGTGTCTTGGTGCAGGATGGTTTTGTTGGCCCTTGTAATTTCACCCCGTGTGTGTGCATCTCTCTAGTAGAGAGTTAAGTTGTTTTTTTTTCTTCTTGCTGGTTGCACAGACAGAAGCAAAAAGCTTTTAAACTGTTTCAAAGCTTGACGCTGTGCGGCTTTGCGCTTGGTGCTGAGTTTTAAAGCTGAATTTCTGATCTGAAGAGTTTAAAAAAAAAAAAAAAGAAAAATCATCCTGTTTCTTTTACTGTAGACAGCTGCCGTGGCATGGTCTGGTCCACCTGCTGAGCTTCCAGGGAAGCAGTTGGCTTGCTGAAAGCTGCCAAGGGCTATGGGCCCCCCCGACTTGGAGTGTGTGTATGTGTGTATATATATATATATCTATTTACATGTGCTAATTAACTCTTAGGTGGCTGGAAGCCAAGATGTCCAAGTTTGAATCCATTATTAGGAAAGTACCTTAAACTTCTGCAGATCCCAGTGAGCTTTTGCAGCTGTTGAGAGCATCGTGCACGCGTCCTTGGCAGCCACAGGGAGGGTTTGCCCCTATAGAAGCACACGTGGGCCGCAGGAGAGCTGCGAGGGTGATGGTGCGTCCCCAGAGGGTGTTGAACCGCATGCTCCCGGCACGGCACCCGGCTTTGGGTGGGAATCGGTGATTAAAATCCCATCCAGTCGGAAGCGCGAGGGGAAGTGGGGTAGTCATACTGGAAGTACAAATACGCGCCTCTGGGTGCCTCTGAATTCCCCCGCGTGCGCAGGGGCTTTCCTGCCCTGGGGGTGGATTGCACCGAGCACACTGAGCTCTGCGTGGGGAGGCTGTCCCGTCCGGGATGACGGTTGGGCTGTACCCGGGACCAGGGCGGCAGGTAGGGTGCCCCAGCGCTCGGCGGGGATGGGTGGGTGCAGGGCCGGGGGGAATCCCAGCTCCTGTGCAGGGAGTGAGCCGAAAGCGGGAGGGGACCTGGTTGTCCCTCCTCTGCTTCCCCGAGAGCCAAACCTTGCTGTGTGTTTTCCCATACGTAACTTGGCAAAATACCTTTTGCCAAAGAGGCTCGGCTGACCCTTGGCAGGAGCACGGAGATGTCTCTGCACGTCTGTCATCCTTAGGCCTTAATGGGAATTTGCTGAAAAATACTATTTCTGTAAAACTTGACCTCTTTGTAAGGGGGGCCTCCTTAGGCTGCTTTCCCTCTGCCGTTGTTGCCCTGCTTGTCGTGCCCAGCCTGCCGGGGACCGTTGCCTTGGTTTGATTTTATTTCTGGCTGGCGAACAGTGCGTGGATGTCGGCAAACCAGCGAGGCGGCCCTGTGCCTGCCTGCAGCAGATAGCAAGTGGTTTATCAGCACGGGTTGATCTGTGGTCTCACAGGAGGCGGGGGGGGGAAAGAAAAACTTCCTCTTTTTTTTTTTTTTCCCCCCTTTCCGACCCCCTTTTCGTTTTCGTACACGCCAACTGCTGTTTCAGTTGAAATTGCGTTGGCTCGGGCTGGCTGTGCTCCCTGTGCAGCAGAGACCACGAGAGCGTGGGGAGATGCTGCCGGGGAGCTCACGGCGCTGGAAACTTTCTCTGCTGCTCCCGGTGTGCTGATGAAAGATTTTGATACTGCTGAAAACCTTGCACAAATCTATACGTAACGTGTACCTCTGCTGGGGAGGAGGCGTGCGAGTGTGCTCGGCGTTGTGTGGGATGAAGAAGAGATCCTGGGGAGGAGGAGGAGTTGGGAAGATGCAGCTCTCATTCCCAGGATTGGTCCTGGAAGCATCCTCCGAGCCCAGGCAGCGGTGGGAATTTATTAACCATTAATATGAGAATAATGGTTAATGCCTCTTCAACCGGCAGCGATGAAGGGCAGCATTTAGACATTTGTTACTTTTTCACTGGAACCCAGACAAAAAGCAGGCGGCTTAAAATCCTCTCCCAACAAACCATGTGAAGTATCTATAAAAATCAGCAACTTGTAAATCTCCCGCTTTG
This sequence comes from Balaeniceps rex, assembly GCA_013401315.1. Taxonomy (NCBI): domain Eukaryota; kingdom Metazoa; phylum Chordata; class Aves; order Pelecaniformes; family Balaenicipitidae; genus Balaeniceps; species Balaeniceps rex. The sequence continues at coordinate 214,802 of VYZW01009457.1, read as the reverse complement.
TTGTTCTCCCCGACTTAGTTACAGCTGCAAAAGGAATCGCAACGCATGGTGAAGCATCGAACGTGTGGGTGACAGGGGTGTCTGTGAAAACACCCTCAGGGCCGTGGTGTCTTCTCTGGCTCTTGGTCCTGATCAGAAAGGCTGATCTAATATTTACGTGCCACTGGAGGTGTGTGACGTGCTTTAACCTTGCGCTTTAGTGTAGCCCTGTGGATGGAGAGGGCTGCCGGAGAGGTCGATGCCCGGTGTCCCTCCTCGCGTAGATCGGGGCTTACCTCAGGTGGCTGCAAAAATGGCCACGGCTCGGAAAGGAGGGCACTGAAAGAAGCATTTGCGGATGTGTGAAAGCATGGCTGGGGAAAGAGATGGGCTGAGGAGGGACCTGGTGCCTTTGGACCTCATGTTGAAGTGCCAAAACTCCAGCTTGAGTTTTTGGGAACTAAGTCACCCCTCAAAAAAATACCCATTTCCAGGAGACGTGGAGATGTGGATCCACAGGGCCCAAATAAATTGCCGGTGGTTTGCAGGCCTGGTCCTGCTGGTGCTGGGGGAAAGATTCCTGGGGCAGTCGGTTGGGGTGGATTTGGGATAACCTTATAGCTGGACTTCCCTGTGGTAGGAGTAATCCACAGCAAAAACTCGGCAGCGGTGTTTGCCAAGTGGAAAACAGGGCTGCTGGAGAATGGCGAGGGCAGTCAGGTTTTGGTGATCGCCCAAAGCTTGATGCTCAGTTGTCTCGTGGGACTGTGGTTGACTGAATTTTAACCTGCTGCTTTCCCGTTTGCTTTCAGTTGCTGAGTGACGTGGAAAGCACACACATGATGAAGAGAAGCTCTCAGCTCTCCTAATCCTTTGTTTGGTGATTTGGAAGCAGCAACCGCCGCGCCTGCTCTTCAGACATGTCTGGATCTACGCAGCCCGTGACGCAGAGCTGGCGTGCTGCCGAGCCGCGCTACCCCCCGCACGCCATGTCCTATCCAGTTCAGATTGCTCGACCACATGCGGTAAGGCAAGAGACTTTCCTTCCCTACCCGCTCGCAGGGTAGGAGCTGCGTGGCATGTCCCCGTTGCCGGGGCAGTGGTTCTGCTGCGCTGGTCTCGGATGTGGCTGTTACAGAGAAATCAGACCGTTTCCGTGCCTGTGGTACGGGATTTCATTGTTCCTCTCTCGTGGGATCCTCTTTTGTTTCTCCATACGGTGCTTTCAGCTTCTCTCCCTTGCCAGCCTCTTCCCGGCGCTTGCTGCGGCAGTGCTCATGGGCTTGGGCTCATCACTTCTGAGCACCCGAGTCCGTTTGTCTTCCTGGCAAGAGCACCCTTGGTTGGGCGCAGCAACCACCTTGGGGAGGAGAGGGGAAGGTTGACCATCCACGTGGAGCAGGAGCACGTGGCCTCCAGCCCTCTTCAGCTTGGCCTTTCCTGGTGCTGAATCACAAGGGCAGGAGCACCCTCTCGTACGCCTGGGCTTACCGCTTCCCAGCGAGCCCAGTCCTTGCTCCCCGCACCCACAGGAGAGCTCTCCTGATTTCCAGGCAGACTGCTGGGGGTGAACCTGCTGTCTGCCCTTCCGTCAGGAGACCTGCCCCTCTCTACGTGGCATTCCTGGCTGGCGGTGGCACTCCTGGGCAGCGAGAAGAAAACCGAGCTGCTGATTTTTTTCCATTTTATCCTTCCCTGCTTTTTCCCCCTCTTACCTTTGACCTGTAGTCTTGTCTCCTCTTGGATCAAGGCATAAGCTGGTGGTGATTTCTTTTGTTGGCTGTGTTTTGTTGAATGCACCGGAGCTTGCATGGGTTAATCACCCAGATTCAGCCTCTCCTTTCTGTGCCGAGTCACTCACGTCTGTGCTTGCTCATCCTGGATGGTTGAATGTTTTAGGTTTAAGCCCTTAACGGAAAAAACTCTGCTTAGTGGAACAGCTTTAGTCAGCTCAAGCTGCTTAAATGAATCTTGTTAGGTGCTGGAGTGTGACACACGCTGGTAAGGCTGTTCTTTGGAGCCGCTTCTTGGTGGGTTACAGCGAGGTGGCCACAGCCAGGAAGGTGCTTGTAACACAAGTTGGCGAGGAGACCTTATCTGGGGGTTACGTTTCTGACGGTGGCGGCTATCGAATGGTAAAATTCCTGCTGTAAAGGTTTGGGGGTTTGACTTGAAAGCTGGGAAACCCCACAAAGTGTCAGTGAAGGGGTGAAATTCCCTTGTTTGCCCTCTTCGCTGGGCTTCAGCAGAGCGGCCCGGGGAGGAGAGCCAGAATTTGGAAAGGCTTTGAAATAGAAACGTTAAGGAGGGCACAGGACGAGCTTTTGGCTGCGTTAGCTGGCTCATCTAGATCGCTCGGGGCCTGCGTCCTTCTGCACAAAGAAGCTTTTCATCCAGGCTGTGAGACACGCTGACCTGGTTGGATTTATGGGAGTTTTGCTTCCATCAGTGCAAGCGTGTTTAGCTGGGAGGTGGGACAGAACGAGAGCGTTTGTCTCAAAAAGAAAATCCCAGTTCCCTTTGTATCAGAAACCCGAGCAGGAGGAGGATGTGACCAGGTGAGCACGGTCTGCACTTGTTGCAAAGCCGTGATTGAAAAACGAACCAAAGAAACCTCAATACCCAGTGTGGAGACGGATTTTAGAAGAGTGCGAAAGGCTCCTAGCCTCGGGGGTGAGTCCCTGTCTCCTGCAAGCCCCAGTTACTTCCCCTTAGTGTCGCAAGAGCAGAACGAACCAAGCGGGGCAGTTGCTTGCAAGTCGGACGGAGCTCTGGGTTTCTCCAACGTGCCCTGCTCTCTGCATAGGGTGAATACTGGTTTTATTCTATCGTATTAATGTTGGAAGAAGTTGCTGGCGTTTGCTTCTAGAAGCTATTTTTACAGCCGCGTGTAATCATCTGAAGTTACGTGATACCTTTTAGGTGTCTGGATGTGGGAGAGGTCCGAGCTGAGATTTTTTTTTTTTTTTGGGTGGAAAGCCGAAAGGCTCCTCTCAGCAGAAGTGTGCCAGCCCCACGCAAACCGAACGCACCTTGCCTCTCCTCGGGAGGGTAGGCAGAGCGTTTCTTCAAGCGTGTCCCTGCATGATCTGCCCTGCCACTCTCAGCTGTTTGCAAACACGTGTCTCTTGCTCGGCGGGGCCGTGAGCTGGAACCTGGCCATGGCTCTGGGGCTGGAGCTGATCTCTGGTGGGGTTGCTTGGGAGAGGAGAGCCCAGTTGCTTTGAAGTTGCTGCGCTGTTTAATATTAAAAGTCAGCGGTATTTGCTTGCATGTCTTGGCCAGGTCAGTTTTGTCATGGGGTGTGTTTGCACAGTGAGAGCTTGTTTGGAAGAAAGCAAGCGAGGCCAAAACCAACCCGACACTAGCATGTCTTGCATCTAATTAGATTTTGTTTCTGGTTTGCTGCGTTCCACGACATCCTTTCCAGAGAACTGGGAATTCGTCAGCCTGGGGATCCTTATCCTGGTGGTGGAAACGCCCTAGGTCACCTCCTGGGCGCGTGCGCAGGGCCGAGCACAGCAGGGCTGCAAATGCTATTATAATATAAATAAATAATCACAGTCCAACTGTGACGGTCGCACCCAGGGAAATGCGGCACGGCAGGAATACTGAGCTCAGAAATGAGCCGTGACATTATTTTAGGCTTGGAGACACTTTATGAAAAGTGATTTAAAGGATTGCAGCTGTTTGATTTCACAGATGAGACAAGTGAGGGGGGATGTTGTGGAGGGGCAGAAGGCAGTGGGAGCAGGCTTGGGCATTTTTTCTTCTCCCATCGTATAAAACCCAAGGGAGTATCCAACAAAATGGGGAAAAAGATGTGTTTCAAGTGAACAAACAGAAATACGCTTTGTACCTACGGGCACTATGTCCCAGCAGCGCGTTCCAGGAGTCACTGCTGAGTTTGGAGCTGGTGGAGAAGATCCAGTACCGGTCGAGTGAGGATGTTTGTTGGCTGGTTTCACTCTTAGGTGCCAGCTTTGGGCAGGGCTGTGAACCCGTGGGTCTGATCCAGACTGAGCTCTGATGGGTGATGCAGTGAACAGGCTCTTCCACTGGGAAGGTTGGTCCCTGTCTGTATCGGGGTGTCGTCCTCCTCCTCACCGAGAGGCATCTGGTTCCAACAGCTGTCAGGAAGGCTGGATGTGAAAATGGTGTGGTATTTTATAATGACCCTAGATCTAAGTCTTTCTTACTAAAAAATGACTTGTAAAAAAACTTCGACAAGTGTGCATTGTTTCAAAGGGAAGAAGGAAGCTTGGTGAAAAGGTTCTCGTTTGTTTGATTTGCTTTAGGTAAAACTAAAATCACCAATAATCAGCACTTTCTTCTTAAGAGCACTGTGTGGTTTTTGGCCAAACTGCAGGGGAAATATGTTTTGTTTTCCATATTAATTAGCTGTAAAGTTGGGGTGCTTAGTTGACTTCTGTCATGTCCAGCTTGGGAGCAGAATAATTGTTTGAATGCTCCGTGACCTTTAGCTAAAGGTGAAAAACCACATTACTTATGTTCTTAACCTTCTAATGTGTCCGAAGTTCATGCTCTCTCAAAGGAAACTTTTGCATGAAGGATATTCATTTTCAGGCAACCTGCAGATATTTTCTGTAAACAGATCAATTGCCCTGCATAGCACAAGTCCCCCTTTCCTTTTAAAGCACCTTTGTGATCAATATTCCCTGGGGACAGAAGGGTTCCCCTCTCTTCCTCCCCCGTGGATCCAGTTTCTTGCTGTGCCCTCCTTACCAGTCGTCCTTCTCCTGTTAGGGCCCTGACATATTCAGTGCCGCGGGAATTGATGCGGCTTGGGATGCAGGCTGGGGTTACGGGGCGGGTGGTACCAGCTGCAGGAGATGCTGGGGGTCGGGGCACACAAGGTGTCCTTGTGCAGCACCCTCTGTGCCAAAGCAGCTTCTGCTTTTGGGCTGCTTTTAGCGCTTCACCTGCAAGAGATATTAAACAGATGTGGGGATTGGTAGGATTGGGGTCTGTGCACATGCATATGAAATCGGTGCTCCATCGGTACTTGAATCCCCGTTGGGGAGCACCATCCCCTCCCCGCAAAACAAGAGGCGCTGGGCACGCCTCCTGCGTGCTGTTTGGCCTTGTTCCCGGCACACTGCTCAGCTGAGATGGCAAAGTGAGCTTAACCCCTCTGCTCCAGCTTTGAGACTTTCATGCCCCTTCCCGTGCCACCTCTCCCGTCTGGGAGCAGCTCTGTAGTTCCTTCATTAAACTCCCCGTTGGCAGAACAGCACTTGTGCAGGAGCGTCCCAGGCAGATCGCTCGTTTTTCTTGGCCCGTGATAAATACTTCCTTGTCTGCTGAACCGGAGACAAGGGGTTGGTGCAAACTTGTGTGTTGATTTGGTGTCTTAGCCAAATGGTGGCCTGGGGGGAATCGAGTGCCTTCCCTGCCCAGACTCCTCCTCCCAGCAGTTTGAGCAGGGCGAGTTAAACCCAGCGTCCTGCTGTGGAAAGCGCCGTAAGGAGATGCAAGCTCCTGAGATGGCAGGAGGTAGCTCCTCTCCGCAGTGACATGACCGGCGTGGCAGGGCGATGCCAGGTAAGCCTGCAGAGAGGCGGTGTACTTTGCGTTACGTACACGAGGCGCCTTCGCTGCTGTGTTGGTTTTCCTTGGAGTAGTTATTCACACTTTTATCTGCTGGAAGCAAAATGCCAGTCTGGGTCGGTGCTCCAGGAACTTGAAGAACGGAAGAGTTTACGGTGCCAAATGCTAAAATCCCCCAGGCTGCAAAGAGCCTTCTCCAACCACCTCCGAGCGCAAAGAAAAGCCTCCTGCTACCAGCTGCGCAGCTGAGCGGGGGGCGGTCCGTGCCAGAGATTTGCATCCTGAATTCTGCCTGCCGGGCTCCAGCTCATGTTTTAAGGAATGACTTGGAAATCAAAAACATACCTTGGAAATACCGACTCTGATTGGGTCTGTCACGAGAACTCGGCGCGATCTCCCTTGAAGTACGTTGAGGTTGCCAGTGAAGGATTGCATGAGCTCTGAGCAGCTCAGCGGTGGATTTGGGGAAATTGGCTTTCTGCTGTGGGACTGGGAGAGCGTGGAGCTGAAGGAACAGGACACCTAATTCCCTGCCCTGGGGTCTCTCTCCCGTTGCCAGGAAGAAGGAGTTGGCTTACAGCAGTTGGTATTTAAAGCTCATTTTCCCTAGGATACAGCCTTTATCCAAAACAGTTCTTTTTCTTCAAGCTACTGTAAACTTCTGTGGTTGCTCCCTAATCTGCTTTTTGGACATGATTTGATGCAGAGGGTGATGCTTTGCTTTTGGTTGATCTCAAGATTGTAAATCCACAGGGGAAGAAGAAAACGTTTGCTGCATATGTGGTTTGGCAAAGGTAGAGACCCACTAAAGCCACTTTTGGGGATGTAAAGCCTTTGCCTGCACTCCTAGCCTGGCTGCCCGCGTTGTCCCACCAGCACCTGGAGACACCTTCTGCAAGACTGGGGGCTTTTGTCGGTTGTCACTGTCACATTTATTCAAAATACTGAGCGAGTCAGGTTCTTTGACCTGAGGGATTTGCTGTGTAGGTGTAAGGAAGCGTAGGAGAGCGCTGAGTGGGGGATGTGGAAAGATAAAAGGGTCCTACGTGGACCTGCAGATAGGTTATGGGTGTTGTGTGGGAGCGTGTGTGGTGGGAGATGTGGGGACTACGCTGCAGAAGAGGTGCGATGATGAGCAAAATGACCTCGTGCTTTTAAGGTGGAAGTTTGGGGTTTGTTGTGTGAAGACAGCTGCTCACCCCACGTGGGTGTTGGTGACCACAAGTGGCTTCAGGAAGCAGAGCGCCAGGCGTGGGGAATGGAGGAAGGGCAAAAGGGTCATTCCCAGCTCAAAGGCGCCTGGATGCGACTGGGACAAAAGTCTTGTGATGGAGAGAGACTCAAAAGCAGCACTGTAATGGATGTGCTCTGCTCTGCGGGCACCTCTGGCTGCCGGGGAGAGGGCTGGCGGCTGGCTCCAGCACCAGGCACCGGTCAGATGACTGGGAAGCCACAACAGCTGAGAGCTGCCCCCACCGAGACGTGACTTCTTCTCCGTGAATGGCGTATTCAGATGGGACAGCTAAACTCTGCTGACAGCCCCGGGTTGCTGGAGAGGTGGGGGAGAGGGTGTCGGGAAGGATGCATTGCTGCGCAGCTGGTACAGACGCCGATGGTGCTGGCAGCAGACGTGGCCTCAGTGCAGGGATGGCAGCAGAAATCGATGCCTTCCAAGAAGGGGCCACGCGCAGTGTGGTCACCTCCTAAAACAAAAGGCCAAGTCAGCAGCTTCTGAGAGATGGATGGCAATGAGACCGTTGGAACAATAAGGGCATTTGTCTTTTCAGCACATGTTGCATCCCCGTAGGCAAGATAAAAATGCATGTATTCAGCCAGGTTTTTATTACTGACCTTATCTTTAACAGTAGAGCTGATTGTGGAGGAGTTGTTGTTTGGTTTATGGCTTTGTTTTTTTTTTTTTTCTTAAATCTGCAGTGAGCTGCTCCCAGGGCTTTGGGGAGGAAGTTGGGCAGACAGCAGTGTACTTGTGGACAACCTGTTTTGATCAATAACCACCTCCTTTGCGCTCCAGTGGAGGTTTTCAGTATCAGAGGATGGCTCCTCTTTGCTGGGGAGGCTGAGGGCGATGGGCTGTACACCACGCTTTGCCCCCTCGCAGCCCGTGCTGTGTCTGGACCTCATGCAGCGATGGCTCTGCTACCACCCCGGTTCCTCCCAAACCTTCCCCCTTCCTCTTACCTGAATCGGCTTTGGGAAAAATTTATTTTCTCCAGGCAAAGGCTAAAAAGTGCATTTCTCGGTCTGATGAGCAACTGCTGCGCTGCCAGTGCCAAGGGGTACCCAGGCACCAGAGCGCTTTTCCTTTTATTGCTAAAATAGGTCACGCTCGCTGCTGGCAGAAAGACATTGAAAGCAACTTCTTTTTTTAAAGTTCAGGGTGTGCAGAGCAGGGGTGGAGGGCATCCCCTGTCTCTGGCAAAGCCACTGGAGCGGTGTCCGTGCCGCTTTGGCCACCCCGCCTTGGACTGGAGAGCTGGTCTGCCTGGCTCGCAGGTGGCACCGACTGCTAGCCCAGCCTCCTGCCCAGCCAGGGTTGCATCAAGGGGCTCAAGCAGCAGCTTAGTGCACAAATTAATTGCTGGACCAACCGAGGCCCTTGCAGGTTTTAAGTTGGGATATGCTGCTCCGTGCTGGCTGTGTGCTCCTGGGGGTGTGGGAAGCTCAACCTGCCGTGTGCTTCCCGGGGGGACGGGGTGGCTTTGCAGTCCAAGGCTGTGCAGTCAAGTCTTGGCCACCGTGTTGGGCCACTCTGACTTGTGTGTCCCCTCTGGCCACCCTTGTTGTGTAGGAAATAGCTCCGGGCATCAGAGGCGCTGGGCGTTCTCTGATTTGGGGAAACACCAGCAGAAAAACAGGAGGAGGAGGAGGAGAGGGATGGAGCACGTGGCCGGTGCCGGCGCTGCTCCGGGCAGTGCTGCCTGCAGCTGCTCTCACCTCTCTTCTCCTCTCAGGAAATACCAGTGGAAACCAGGGCACCCAGGATGAAGGTGAGGTGTGGGGTGGAGCCAGGTCCCCAGATCCCCCAGAGCCAGCGGGGTGTTGCTGGGGGGACGAGCAGGGTGCAGGATAAATGCCAGGGCAGCAGCTGTAGCCCAGCTCTGGCTCTGCGTGCCCCCAGTGCCACGGTTTGTGGGGGCACCAGCCCCGCTCCTCGCCCATCAGTTCCCCTGCGGTTAAAAGGAGTTCCCAGAACGGCACGCGTGCTGCTCACGAGCAGCAGCAATGGGCCAGGCATCCTTTTCTGAAATTAGATAAGGGACAATTTATAAATAGTGAAACAAATAGGGATGCTTTGGCATTGTTTTTTGCTCAGTATTCAGACCACGCCATTATTAATCGGCCTCGTTTAGGCTAAACGCTTGGGAGTGCTTCAGCAGAAATAGCACGTCGTTAGGAAATAAAAACTATTCGCAATACAACGCTGGGCGAGCTCGTAACGAACAGCCCATGACCTAATCCTTGGCGGAGGTGGCGAGGAGCTGGGATTTGCTCCTCGATGAGCGTGTGCAGTGCCCTGGCCTGTTTGCCTGCCTGCAAAAGGTGACAAGGACAGTGTGGGGCAGCGGCTCGTAGCTGGGTGAGAGCTCCTGTGCCCGGGGAGCGCCGCAGGTGAGACGCTGCCTGTGCCCGACGCCGTGATTAGAGGCAGCTGCTGGGGCGAGTGCCACCCTCCGCCGGGGAGCCGGCTCAGCTGGCGGATGTGGTGACTGACCCCGGGACCGCTCCTCCTCGGCGTCACTGCAAAACAAGAGACGGTGGTTTTTAAGTGAAGCTGCCTTTGCACCGAAACTCGGTGGGGAGCTCCTGGTTGCTTTCTCGGCTGAAGACGTGGTAAGCGCTGGGGGACGGATCTAATGGTTCGGGCTGCTCGAGCCGTGCTGCAGGTGCTCATCTGACTCTGCTCCAGGTCCCCACGGGTTTGCTCCAGAGCTGTTTTCCAAGGAAGCCAGAAGCACTGGGCGTTTGCACTTGTTTTTCTGCTGGTGGGAGGAAGAGAGGAGGAGCAGTTCGCCTTTCTGTTGCAAGACCAGCTCCAGGCTTCCTTTCTGCAGGCCTCGTGTCTCTGGGGTCTTCTCCTTGGAGGATAATTCTTGCAGCCGTGGGAATGCCAGCTGGATGGAGCAGTCGGTAGATGCCTTGTCCGTATGGATGTCCTCTACGCCGGAGCTGGGAGGGCAGGGTCAGAGCTGCCGTTGGCCGTGGCGTAGCGTCGTCTGGCTCTGTGCTGCAGGTCAGCACCCGGGGGTGCTTCCAGCACCGCTTTCAACCCCCCCTTTTCTTCCTCCTGGTTGGAGGTCAGGCGAGCCGGACCCGGGCAGCTGCGAGCAGGGGAAGGAGAAACGAAGCGCACCAGCAAGTGCACGTGTTCAAAACAGAAAGCGAGAGAGGCAGAAAGGCTGCACGGCTGTGTGCAGTTATTAGTTTAGTCTGTGGGTTATCCTGAGGTCAGGGGATAGCACAGAAGATTTCGCTGGAGGCAGTATGGTAGGTAAGGCAGCAGGCTGAAAGCTTTAAAAAATTTAAAAAAGGGGGGGGAGGGAGGGAAAGCGCTTTTTTTTTTTTTCCCCCCTTCCACGGGGCTGTCTCTGTTTTTGTGTTGCCGAGGGCTTTTCTGTAATACTGTATTCAGTCTCCTGGCTTTAGACGGTTTGATTAGCGTATCTAAATGAGCCTGATAGACTCAGGTTATTTAGGGTCAGAGGATTTTCCGGGAAGGGGAGGGAGACGGCGCTCTCGGCGCTCCCAAATCAAGTAATATCACAAAAAGACCTTGAGACTGGGAGTGCTTTCACCAGCTCCCCCTCCCAGCACCCCTAAGCAGGGGCAGGGCGGATGTGTCCAGCCTTCCCCGCTGGCAGCGAAGGACGCTTTCGGCACCTCTGGCTGGGCCAAAGTCCCTCTTCAGTCTGCTGCATGAAGTATATTTTAATGAGGCTGCTTTTGGCTCTTTGGTATTTTATTTATCTAAATGTTGGCCTTGTGCTGTATTGCTCTGCCAGGGTGATTTATGGCACTGTAGCCACTGTCGGTGTCTGTCCATCTTCGGTGATGCTGCTAGTGCTGGCTCAGCCCAGCCAGCGGCTTTTTGCGGTGTGGTGCGGGGCCAGGAGCTGCTCAGGACCTGCTGGAGCCAGCTCTCATCGGGGCAGGTTTCTGGTGTTGTGTAGCCAGAAAGTAGCTGCATTTCAGTAGCGTTGCCCGCAAGACCCTTCCCCACCAGTCGCCGCAGCAGGCAGCGGTCGTGCGGTCTGTCTTCAGCATCACCCGTGGCAGGCTTCGACTGAAATGCGTTTGATGTAAGGGGGAGGGAATCAGACCCCTGTGTAAAGGCCAGGGGTTTGCAGCATTCCCGTGGGATGCTGAAGTCTGCCCCTGGGTACTTGTGGCTCCAGCTGACTGCTGAATTACAGCGGTGGGCACCCAAAATCTGCTGTGAGGAGCTGCAGCTCTGGTGACGGTACCAGCGGCAGTCTGTCTGTGCTCCCCATCACCTGCCTCCTGAGCAGCAGCCGCACGGCCCCACATCGCTGCTACGTGTCCCTTCTGCTTACGGCAGCGTGCAGCCCCTTCTCAGTGGGTCGCCTGGAGCTGGGGCAGTGCCACGTGAGGCTGAGCTGCCTCAGCCCTGAAGAGCTGGCTCCCGGATTTGATTTCCTTCAGGTGACGTGCTCAGGAGCTAGCGCAGGTGCGTAGTTTGAAACTGAATAATGTAGATTTTCCTTGTTGTTTTTCTAATTTTAGTTAGCTGGCTTCACCCTAAGCTTTGGAGATGTGGCTTGCTGGTTTTGAAGTGGATGCAAGGCTGATGGTCTGGGCCAGGGCAGCTATCCAGCATGGTGTAATGCCAGGTGGCTTGTGAAGGACAAAGACAGCAATGCATTTCTGGGACTGGAAGATGGAGACAACTCGGCCTCTTCACTGCACTTGGATGTCAAGCTGCTCCTAGTGACAGGGATCCAACCTTCCTCTCCTGGCTGGGTGACTTCTGCAGTTTTCCAAGTCTGCTCCTGTCCCGAGCCCACTGCTGCCCTTGGGCAAGCGTGGGTTGGCCGGGCATCGGTGGGTGGGCTGTCACAGGAGGCACCAGAGCAAGGATGTGCGCAGCAGGGTTGTGCTGCGGAGCTGCCGGGGAGATGCTGGCGATGAATGTCTGTGCTGGAGGATGGGATCTTCCCACCCGTGCTCCGCGGTAGAGGCGTTTTTGGGGGACCTCTGTGCTCGCTGTGCCTGGGCCGTATCTCCCCAGTTCCGACAAGCTTTCTGACCGCTTATGAGGCTGCTCCCGTGGCATCGTGTGGATTTGCTTCCATCGGAGAGGATGGATGCCCCAGGGACTAGCCTGAATAAAGCTCTGCTCTTGTGGCCGGCAGAGAGCCGCTGCCAGAGGTGTGTGTGGGACGGGAGGGTGTAACCCTGGCCGTGGCAGCTCAGCCTCCGCATCGCCGGGCTGGTTCTCGAACTGTCTACGGCTCTAGACAGAGCAGCCTAGAGAGAGGAAACTCTGGCCTGTTTGTTTATACTCTGCCTACATCATTAGAGGGGACACAGTTCCTTTCACCCAGGGTTATAATTTGGGTTGCTGCTGTTTTATCAGGAGAATAAGGGCTTGGCATTCCAAAAGTGATTTTGGTTGCTTTGCTTGCGTTTTGTTTTGGAAATATTCCCTTTCCTTTGCCGGAGTAAAGAAGCTTAATTTCTATCGACAGAAGTGGAGAAGGTGCTCAGTTCTACTTCTTGCTCACCTTTTCTTTGCATCTCTTCCTGCCCTCTGCAAACGCGCTCCTCCCACCCCCCCAAATCCGCTGATGTGCCAGAGCCCCTGACTACCCATGGTCTTTCTGCTTCCTTAATTTCTATTTCACGACATTTACTGAATTTATGAAATTCTGCAAAACTTCCACAAAGTACATCTGTGTGGGAGCACCTGAACCAGAAGGAGCAACCAAGGAAGGTTGGTGTGAAAGGAGCAAAGTCCCGACCAGAGGCAACGGGAGAACTGAGGGCCCTGGAGAAGGCGCTCCGACACATCAGCAGATTTGGGAGGGTGGGAGGAGGGTTTGCAGAGGGCAGGAAGAGATGCAAAGAGAGGAAGAGGAAGAGGATGAGCAAAAAGTAGAATTGAGCAAAAACCAGCAAAGCAGTGGAGAGGAAAAGGAGCAACGTGTAGCTTGGGGCTGCAGAGTTCTTTCAGTTGTTTTATTTCAGGTGTCTCATAGCTGCCCTTGAGCAGGTGCCAAGGCTGCGCTAGGAATGTCAGGATGGGGACTAAATCACGTTGTGCCGCATGCTTCGGCCGTGGGGAATCCACGTGGCACCCGCTGGACGCCGCTCCCTCGTCTCTGCCCGCACGTGGAAGGTGCGGCGGCGCTGGCAGCAAGGTGCCTGCCAGCATATGTCTTTAAAACACTGCTCAACAACATTGAAGCCTCTTCTGAAGGCAGCTCGTAAACCTTTCTGGCATTTGCATTTTGAAAAACACAGTCATAGCTCACAGTGCAATTTAGTAGTAACTTTCTGAGCAATTCATCCACCTATGTCCTGCCAGCTCTCCCGTGGTTCCTTTGACAGCTCATCACAGGGCACAGAAATTTGTCAATTTTAACCCTCCTCGCTCATTTTTAGGTTATGCTTTCTTCTGGTAAAACCGAACGCTGATGTGAGCAAAGCGGAGCAGATCAGAGAGCGAGTTGGGCGATGGCTGGAGAAGCAGGAGCTGGTGCTCGCCAGCCTTGCCCTCGGCAGGGAAGCCGGAGAGGCACGTCTGCCATCCCGGCACCGAGCTAATGGCCCCGCGTAACGAAATGGCCCCACGTAACGAGCTTCCCTGTCACTTCAGGCCATGCCAGCGAGTTCTGAGCTCCACCAGCAATTTTCTGACGGGGGTTAGAGGAGGAAAAGGCAAAGCTCAGCTGAGTGTGGGCAGGGGGAAGAGGAAAAACAGATGGTTCTCGGGACACGCAAGAGCCTTTTTTTTTTTTTTTTTTTCCTCAAGGGCACAGCCTTCGAGCCTCCCAGACGGGTAATTCTTGTTTATACGCCTACAGAAGGTGAGGGCCCTTCTTGTGGGCCTATTGGTGTGTCTTCCCAGACACGGTGTGTTTGTTTTGTAGGTGGATGTCAGGAGCTGCATTGCTGCTCTCCCCCCACCTCTTTTTTAGTGAAAACCAGGACGAGTGCGAACGTGGGGAAGCTCGTTGTAGGCAGTGATTCTGCTTTGGCTGGGGCTGTAAGAGCTAAGGGGCTTCTTTGCTTCAGATATCTGAGTTCGTCCCATCTGTGGTTGGACCCATGGCATATTCTGTCCTGCAGCCCCCCAGGGCCTGCTGTGTGGATGAAGAAAAAGCAGCATCGCAGGGTAGCATCCTCCCTTAACGCCTGGGTTTACAGCAGAAGTAGAACATCCCCACGAGGATGAGGAGGTGCTGTCCCAGTAATGCCTGCCTTATGTCGCAAGAACCTGTCTGAAGACACCCCTTGCCCCAGAGACCGAGGGCCAGGCTGGAGGTGGAGACCAGGAGTTCGGGGCTGGCAGAGGTCCCTGGTTCCCGGTGTTTCCCAAGATCAGTCAGAACAGAAAAGGAGCAGCACCGCACTATTGCCTGACGCTGGGGAGAAATGAACCCGATTCCAAAAACTGGCACACCTTTCTAGGCACACGGAGAAGTGGTGGCCGTCAGACACCACCGTTCCCTTTCCTCCTCCGTCTGGTGTTTGGCCTTTTCAGCTTTTGTGCGAGAGAGGCTGAATGTGGGGAAGGGGATCTGCTTTTCTTGGCTCCCCTGCACCGAGTGCTTACAATTCCTGTTTTTCTTCCTGGTTTTCCAGAAAGCTGCTATGCAAACATCTTGTTTTACCTTCTGGTGGCCAAAGATGTTGGGCTTTGATATTCCCTTCTGCTCTGCAGCCGGCTGGAGGAGAGCATGGCATCCAGCGCGGGGCTGCTCTGCTCGCTCACAGCTTGGGCGAGGGGGTCTCTAGGTGCAGGTTGTTGCTATTTAAGCTCCCAAATCCTTTCCTTGCCTGCCGTGCACCTTGCTGGGGCACTTCTCCAGCTCCCCTAGTGCTGGAGCACATCAGTCTTCACTACAACAGATCAAATAATTCCTGTTGCAGCTGTTAGGGCTGCGAGTCCCCTGCCCACACCCCCGACAGCATGCACATAGTATTTTATTTATTGATTTTTTTTTTTTTTTTTTAAAAAAGACTCTGAATTTTCTTTTTTCTTTTTGAGGGAGTTGGAGCTTTTTTGTTCCAGTTGAGAACTGTTCAAAACAGGCTCCCAGGTGGGCTTAGTTCTTCTAACATAACTGTGTGTCAGTGTTACCAGGGATATTCTGTGGCAGGGCTTTCTATGCCGTTGCTGAAGGTCTTAGTTAATTAGATGATTAGTCTTCTGGTCAAGTATCTATCTGCAAATAAAAAATAGCAGTTGAATGTAGCGGCTAAAATACTGGTGCTGGAATCAGTCTGTGGCACAGAGCAGGAGGGCTTCTTATTTAATTAAACCCAGGAACATACTGTACTGTACTCTCCGAGGGTCAAGGAACAAAAGGGACGTACACATAATAAGCAGCAAACTGTCCTTTCAAACCCCTTCAGCTCAGCCCAGGGGAGCTGTCTTTAAAGGGACTCTCTCAAGATAACATTTACGATTTCTCTTCTTTCTTTCTTCTCTTTTTTTTATTGTCTTTTTTCTTTCTTCTTACCGCTGTGTGGATTATTGATGCTGAAAGTATCCTGTGACTTTTCATTTTCTTCTCACCTGTTCTTCCTCTTGGATTTGAAGTTGTCATCGGGACTGCTTGGATGCCAAAAATCCCTGTGTGCGTGCTCGGCGGCTGGCTTTGAGCTTGCTGGGGTCCCGTATCGGGAGCCAGCCTGCGAGCAGCCCCAGGAAAAGGCTGGAGGCAGGTTGGACCGGGGGCTGAGTAACCTACCCAGCACGGTGCGGGACTGGGGGTTACTGGGAACCCTTTTTGGGGGGGTTGGAAGCACTGAGCTGTGTGGTCCAGCACCCAGTGCTTCAAAGGAGGAGTATCTATATGGTTTTTTGTGAGTTGCCGGGGTTCACTGCTTGCTTGAAAGTTGCCACCGGCCTAACGAGCTCTTCTGTGTTTGCTTCTGCAGGACGTCGCACTGTTGGAGTACCAGCATCATTCCAGGGATTTCGCTTCCCACCTCCCACCGGGGTCTATCATGCAGCCGCAGCGGCGGAGGCCGTCCCTGCTCTCCGAGTTCCAGCCAGGCAATGAAAGGTACGGGCTCCCTGCCTCCCCCCGAGCCGTGGGCATCCCAGCTGCATTAGCAAGTATTTTGTGCGACGCTGTGATGCAGAGGAGGGCTCTGAGACCTGGGCAATGTTACGTTGTGTATTGCTACTGACGGTGCTCGGTCTCTGTGCCGGTCTTAGCTTCGTTGCGCTAATGCAAGTGGCACCTTTGCCTTCTGGTTTCTTCCCTTGGACTGTCATGCATGTTAAAGACATCTTAAAGACATCTTAAAAACACCAAACAACAAAAAAACCCACCCCCCTCGCTTCTGTGAAGCTACACGTCGCTGTGACTGGTTGCATCATCTTTCTTCAACGTAGAAAACAAAGCTGTGATTGGGTTTGGTCTGTGGCTCCCGAGGCTGAAGGGAGGAGCGAGAAGCACTCACTTCCACCGTGCATCTCCGCTTCCTCTTCTGCTGCTCTTCCTCCCCGCTTTCATTGGTTTTGTTTCTCTTTCCGCATTCCCCTTGCAACTTTCTCCGAGCTGCTTTTTTCCTGTCTGCTCCCCTCGCCGGCTCTCCCGGTGTCGCCGATTGCTTTCGTAGCCTCCCGTGGGAGGCTGGCAGTGTTTTTGGGTGCGACTCAGGCAAGCGCCGTGTGGCTGGAAATGCCGTAGATGCTTTAACCACAGGAGCTGATCTGTTCTGAAGGCCATCACTCTCACTCTCTGTTTTGTCGCAAAACGCTGCGCTCTCACAGTTTCTCTTCTGCATTTGATGCTTGGTGGTTTTGGAAAAAACTGGCCTGGAAGTGGCATAAGAGCCTTGCTATAGCAGATTTATGCAAAGTATTCTTTTTATGCTTATTCCTTGGTTGGGCTAAGACTCAAAACAGTCCAGACTCAGAGAGGTGAATCTGTTTCCCTAAAATAATAGTTGTTAGGGGAGAGGAGAAAGACCTCAGAGTGCTGGATGCCTAAGGGCGTAGATGCAGACAGGACCCTCTTTTTCTAGTGGGATGGATGCAGCTTGGTGCTCAGCAGGGACAAACCCATGAGAATTTGAAGGCAAAAAGCAGCCTCCAAAGTTAGTTTTGCATCTGCCCTCCTGGATGTGCCTTTCTGGGTTGTGCCTGCGGCACCTGCGTGTACGGAGGGTAATGCCACTTCTGATGACCAGTAATTTATCGCCGCGTGTTGCGTTGCCTTGGCTCGCTTTGATTTCTCAGGGCTTTTATTTCTTAGCGCAAAGTAACGCGGTTAAGTCGGAAGTGGGTCAGATTCAGCTAAATTTGGGGGAGATGAGTAAAGAGGACCCGGCAACATGCTCACGCCTGGTTTTGTTTTCGCACTACTTACAGTTTGCAAAATGGAGAACCAGTTCTCCCCAGTAAAATGAAGGTTTCAATGTCTGACTATGCTATTTAAAAAAAAACGTATCTTAGTTCTTCCATATAACTAAAAAAAACTAACTGCAAGCCTTGGTGTCTGCTGTACCACATGCCTAATCTGGTGTGGTCATCTACACATCTTGCTTTGGCTTACAAATGTTTCAAACTCTCCCAGTTTATTTTTGTGTTGACAGTCACATGAATGTGGGTAAATGTTAATCGAGGTTGTCAGGTCTAGATACACATCCGAACGCTTATCATGGTTACTTCACTTCCAACTTGAATGGTGAAGTTTTGGCATGCTATAAAAAGAAACTTTTTTTGTAACAAACCCAACTTACATTTCATCCCTTTTCCCTGTAGCATCAGAAAAATTGAACTTTTGCAAAAATTATACTGGGTAATGAAGCTAAAAATACCACTTATGTTCAGCTCAGTTGGCATCTTGTGCCAGAATGCTGGGATATAGACTCGTTAAAAAAAAAAAAAAATTGTTGGGCATGTGAGGATGCAGGATGGGGGGTCTGCAGGAATCGTCAACCCAGTGTAATTAATCAGTGAAGTCGCTCAAACTGGGTCGCGTTGGGGCTGGGAGCTGTTAGTCCATTTTGCAAAGCCAACTACTGTTTCTCTGCATCTTTAAGCACTACACTTAAAAATCTGTCCTGTGGGGGCTTTGCTTTTTCATTTTTGTGGTGTGAGGATCTGCTCTAAAAGAGCACCTGATGTGTTGTAAGTGGAGCCCTTTGGGTGTTTGGTTGCTCACCTCGGGGTTCCTCAGGTGCTCAAGGGCCAAGACCCTGGAGCAGGTTGGGTTGGTCATTGATGTCAACCCCCAAAAAATAGCTCTGGCTCTGCCTGGTATGGAGCAAAGGGAGGGTGGTGAAAGCAGCCATCTCTGCAGCTGAGTCCCTTTGGCAGGTTCACGCCGTGCGCATCTGTAAGCACTTTGGCTTCGTTCCTGGACTGGGATTGATGGTTTTGAGCAGAGGCAGCTGGCTCTCACCGTGAGGGGCTGCGGAGGAGGCAGCAACCAAAGGCAAACAAGTAACGTCTGCAACGCGGGCACGGGGGAGGCACAGGGGTGTGCTGTGTCTGAAAGGAAGACCCTCACCTTGGTTCCCTGCCTGATACCCCACCTGGCATGCAGTGGTGGTGGGCGCGAGACAATCATCCCCTTGAAGCAAGTGTCGGTGGAGGGGAACCCTTCCAATCCCCCGTTGCTTTGGGTGTTCAGAGGAAGCAGCCTGTCTGCTCTTGGTTGTGGTGGCTGATGCTCTTCCAGGATCACTTCCCTCCTTAAAGAAATCAATTTGTGAGTCCAGTGCAAGCGAAACGTGGCAGACTGACAGCGCCGGAGATCGAGCCCTGTGCGTGTTCCTAGATGGACATCCTGCCCTGCCATCGCCATGCCTCGCGCTGATGGAGAGCTGTGCCTGCAGCCGGAGAGCGTGGTTCAGCCCTTGGGCTGCTCGGTCCCGGGTCCTCTGAGCCCACCTGAGCTGAGTGGTGGGCGGCCACTGTTTCCATCCTCTCCTGGAAACCACAGGGATTCACTTTACTCTGTGCTGGGTTTGGGATGTTGTCCCCCAGTTTGGCTTTGCCTTCACCCTGGGCAGATCTCTAAAGCCTTTGCGGGCTGTCTTTGCACATAGTATTTGAGGCTTGACCCCATGGATGCTTTAAATCCTGCAGAAATCATTTGGGCTTGCTTAGATGGTCTTCCTGGCAGGTTTTCTGTCTCTCCTGGCTGCAGTTTCGCTGTAGCCACCAGGGTGGTGGTCAGTTGTGGTCCAGTGAAAAGGGAACAAGCGGTGAAGCATTTCACCATAGGCCCAGTGTTTTAAGTACGTATTGGGTGTTGGTGGCAAAAAGCTGTTGAGTGGTAACTTGCTGGAAGGCATGGGGTGCTGAGATGGTCCCACATTTTGGGGCTCCCTCAACAAGAAGCTTGTTGAATGTTGGGCTCAGGCAGCTGGACGTGCCCACAGCAGAGCCTGGTGGGGCTCAGGATGGGGAGAACCAGTTCCTGAAGCGTCACACCATCGTGGGCTCTCCTCCCTTGGGGTGATGTGCCTCCTGCTTCCCAGCCCGGCCAGCCCAGTCTTGCAGGAGATGCTGGGGAGTTGCAGACTGCCCTTCTCCAAGTACATCAGCCTTGAGAGTTGTCATCACGACTTGGTGGATGGGTAGAGACTCAAACTCCCTGTGCAGCAATTCTGGCTTGGAAGAAGGGAGGAAAACTTGAACCACTCTGAATCTGTTGCTGTAGGGAAAGTTGGCTCCGTCTGTCTTTGCAGGGATGTGCTGCTTTCCTTGATGGTTTTTTTGGTAGCAGGCTTTTTCTTGGAAGGATCCACAGACTTCCCCTTGGCTTGTTCGGTTGGCTGTGCCAACTGGACTGCAGGAGCGAAGAGAAGTATTTCAGGATCTGCTGTTGGTACAAGTCGTACCATGAATACTTGCAGAGGAATGTCCTGGCAAGGTGACAAGGATTAGGGTTTTCTTCTCTTCTATATATATTTTGGTCTCCAAAAGAAGTGAGAAAAACTGGGTTGAGTGTTAAATGGCAGGTGCCAGGGAGGTGAGGGGTCTGAAAAATCAAGGAACTGGATTTTTCTGACTTTTTATAAGCGTTACGATTTTAGAGCAGGATTCCATATGAACGCAGGAATGCTGGGGTGGATGATGGTTTCTCTGGCAGAAAACATGGCTGTAAATAAGCGGTATGCATGTTAACACAGTATATTCTGCCTTTATCCAGAATAAGATGAGTCACTGTTTTCATAGGAGATTATCTTCCCAGTTCATGAGACCATGCTTCTTTTTCGGAGCCTTTCTGCTTAGCAGTCATGAGGAGTTCGAAGAGTTTGCCCGGTGTTGATCTGAAGTACGACATTTAGGATATGTTAAGCAGCTGCTGCGTTTCTGCAGCCATCCAAGATAGCCATGTGCAATATAGTATGAGAGCAGGCCTAATTACTGTGCTTATTGAATGTGATTAATCCTGCTGGCTGAGGAGCCCGGGGAGCGGTGGGAAGCCGGGGCGGTGTGCGTGGCCGCTGGAAATCACGTGCAGCTCTCTGTCTTCATCTGTGCTGGGCCAAATGGCACCAACTGCTCCCGAGCTAACAGCGCGACCGATCTGATTTTATTTATGGTCTTTAATTAAGTGTCCATTTTTAAAGGTGACACTTTTCACAGGAGTGAGCGGCGGTGCAGCTGAAATCCCTACAACCATATATCTTTGTGTCTTTTCACACTTGAAATGATGTTCGGGAGCCGTGGTTTTTTCCTCGCCATAAATGAACGTGGGAAAACAACGGCTGGAAAGGGCAGATGCTGGGGTGTAGACGCTTGGTGACGAGCCTTGTGGGCTGCGGGCATGTCCACGGGTGGGCACGGAGGGTGACCGAGGCTCCAGAGGGGAGATGTGGAGACGCTAGGCTTTGTGGAATGGGCCGATGTGCCCTGGCAGGGAGGTGTGAGGGGAAACCTGGGCTTTGCCTTGGCTGGGATGGAGGGGTAAAAGTTCATGAAGCAACCTTCCCGTGCATAATCTTGAACCAGATTTGTTTTGTGGGAGGAAAGGTGATCTCGCTATGTGTGCAG
Source organism: Balaeniceps rex (assembly GCA_013401315.1). Classification (NCBI taxonomy): domain Eukaryota; kingdom Metazoa; phylum Chordata; class Aves; order Pelecaniformes; family Balaenicipitidae; genus Balaeniceps; species Balaeniceps rex. The sequence continues at coordinate 194,017 of VYZW01009457.1, read as the reverse complement.
CAGACCTGGTGAAACACGGGATGTCCCTGAAGCCATTAGTTCAGGGAGTGCTCCAGCCACCCAGGACTGCCAAGAGGGCTTTCCTGTGGGACCCTAGGTTTTGGATGCCTGGAGAAAGCACGTGGGGGAGCTTGTGGAGAGACACAAATATTCCTTCTCCTCCTCTTGAGCGAGGCAGTGGTGTTGTGTGGCACAGTGTTAAAGCTTCTGCTGGTCCTGTCCATGAATAATTCAGGCTCTGTGTATGGGGATCTTCAGTATGCAAGTTTTAAATAAAGCATCTGCTCTCATCTGAATTGCAGTTGGCTTGGAAGAAGTTGGCTGAGGGGCTTGCACGGGGCGGCTGAGGCACAGCTACCTGCCCTTGTGTGGGAACGCACAGCCGGAGCATCACGAGGATGCACGTGGGACCGCCTGGTCACAGGCGCTCGGTCAGACCTCGCGAGGACCTGGGAGTCCTTGAGCTGGACCGCATGGTGAGCTAGGCATCCTGCTTGAGGCTGTCCCACACCTTTGGCTTGGGAAGACTCAATCCTGCTGCTGGCAGATGTTGTGAGGGCGTGGGAACTCCACCCTCCCCACCCAGACAGGCTGCTCTTCCCATGGCCTCTGTTGTTCGGTCATGATGGTTTTTCTCCCTCTCCACCTATATGACAGAGGGAATAGATCAGCTGGCTCTGAATGTGGTTTTTTAGCTGCCCGGTGGCAGGTTTGCTCCTACAAACCCTCCGGTTTCTCTCTTTAACAGGTCTCAATTTGCCCAGTCTCCCACTCTGGCTATCATTAGCTGTAAAGGGGTTGCTGAAACCTCTGATAAATCTTAGCGTTGGCTATAAATAATTCACTTTGACACTAGTGGTTTTCTATATTATTTGCTCTCAAAAGCATTTTATTGTCTGCCTGTACCTGTGGGGGCTGGAGACTTTTTTAAAACTTATTTTTGGAGACAATTTCCCACCAAACCGTCTCAGCCAGAGGAAATAAACAGCTGCAGCAAGGCTATCGTTTACCTTGGTTCTGGTTCCAAGAGACAGCGAGAGCCAGTTTTCCAGCCTGGTTATGTTGTTTGGCCCCGTGATGTAGGGAACAATATTTGTGGATGGGAGCAAAATTTAAAACATGCCCTTGCTGGGAAGTTGGTGGGAGCCGGCTGAGAGTTGCTGCTGGTGTTTTGAACCCTTGGTGCAGGAGGCACGTCTCCTTGAAAGTCAGGCTGGGTTCGCTGGATACTGCCGAAGAGCAGTCGTTCCTCCTGCTGTCACCTTCTGCTGCTCGGCTGATGGAGAAACGGGAAGGTTTGAAGAGCAGGGGAGGGTTATGCTGCTCTGAAGAGCCAGGCAGTGTGCTCCTGAGGTGGGTTGGTGGGTTGGGTTGGTCCTCTTTGACCTCCGGAAAAGTTTGTACTTGCCCTTTGATTTGGCTTCGGCAAAGTAAAGAAGATAAAGGTAAGATCCATTTAGATCTCATCAGGGCTGCTCTTACAAACCCCCAGGGCAGCTCAGGATGTCTCGTTTGATCCTTTCTCCTCGGCTTCCTCTGTACCCAGCTAGCAGTCAGCCCCTTTTTTTCAGCCCGTCTTGTGCTCAGCTGATTCTGGTGTGGGTATAACACAGCAGAAGATGTTTTCCCAGGTCGTGGTGACCCACATGCGCTGGAGTGAGTCGTAGGTGCCCTGCACTTGCTGTAGGATTTTAGGGGCTCGTACCTCGCTAACACGCCGTGTGAGTCTGCTGAGGAGATGGCCCCGTGAATGAGTAACGTGGCTCCGCAGCTGGTAGGGCGCAATTAGTTGGTCAGATTAGTAATAAACCAAAGGTCTAGTCTTGGGTCGTCTTGGTCTTCTGGACTGAGACCTGCCCAAAGCAGAGCCGTGCGCGGATGGCTGGACGTCGGGGCAAACCCTGGGCACCAGCCTCGGTGCGTCGGCAGATCTCGCGCCGCTCCGCTTCTTCGAAGTGGTTTAGTGTTTGTGGCGAAGGACTCCAGGTGAAGAATAACCCGCCCCACTTCATAATTATTGCTGGCATTTGGTTTATTTCATTTAATCGTGCGTAACTCACATGCAATTAAAACCACTCTTTCCCTTCAGCAAAGTAGGGATTCTGGAATAAACCAGCCAGGTGGGAGCTATTTGGAAAATGCAGCAAAACCCCAAACTCGGTGTAACGGGAGGGTTTTTCAGGCAGGGCTATTTTTACGCTGACAGCAACGTCATCGCTGTATAAAAGGCTGTTGTAAAGAGCTGGCTGCAGGTGTGGATGTGAAGAGTGAAAGGTGTGAAGGCTTCAAGCAAGAGCGTTTGTACGGGCAGCCAGGACGGGCCGAGCGGGTTGTGTCAGGCAAAGCGATCTCGGGAGCGGCTGGAAATTCCAGTGGATAAAGTTAATAGCAGTTCCAATGGATGTGGAAATGGAAATAAAATAGCACCCTATAACATTGCAGCTGCTTTCCCCAGTGTGGCCCCTGCCTTGCTGTAAGTAACTGCCTTTGTGAAGCTGAGTGTTGCTCTAATCTTAAAAATACATGTTTTTTTTTTTCCTGAGCGTAGCAGTCGTGTCGGGGTGGGTTCCTGACAACTGCAGAGGTCTCAGAGCTGTCCTGTGTCAATTAGCAGCTTCTTGGTAATACTGCCTTAAAAAAAAAAAAAGTTGGGGGNAAAAAAGTTGGGGTGGGGGGGGGAGAAGTGAAAATAAATACATCTGATTTTTAATTGCCTCGATACAGCAGAGGCTTGGGTGTTGGAATATTTTAACACCTGCCCAGCTCAACAGTTGCTTATTGTTACTGGGTTTTACAGCAGAGCCCGAAACGTCGGTGTGCAGCTGCGGGCGGGCAGGGTTTGCACGAGGGGTTGGGACGAGGCAGCAGGAAACTTGAGAGGTGCCAGGAGGTATTTCTGGGCTTGCAGAGAAAAGCCGAGGATCAGTCGGCGTGACAGCGTTTGCAGGTGAAGCGAGCTGCGCTTCAGTGCCAAATTTAAGAGCTGTTCTACGCTGAAAAGTTTGCCGCGTGAGCTGTGCGTTCGCTCTCTCGTAGGTTGGAGACCGGAGTGGCGAAGGCAGTGCCAGAGCCTCCCCGCTCTCCCGTCCCCTTTGTGCTGGGGAGGAGGAAGAGGACGAGCCAGATTCTGTTTCTGTGTGTCAGCAGCAAAGCTGCTGCCCAAATCCCAGCGCCGGCCACGTGTGCCAAACCCGCAGCAGCAGAGTTTGGCCTGCACATGCTTTGTGCCTGCTGTTGATGTTTAAATTAAAAAAAAAAAAAAAAGCTTTATCTTGCTTCTCTGGAGCGGGGTTGTTTGCCACCCTGCTGCAGGGGAGGGCAGAGGGCTTTGCCCCCGAGAAGGTGGCTTTCACCGGGGGGTTCCTCCTCCCTCCGGATGCGATCCAGAGCTATTGCAGCCGCTGGAAAGATTCCCGCTGTCCTCAGGGGGCTCTGAGTCCTTCCCTTTTTGTCATCCTCTCTGAGATATTTAATTAGCTAGGTAAAAATTAACGTCAGCAGTTGCAGTTTGTGGGTGGGGACCAAACGATGCACAGGACCCCCCATCTTTTATGCTTGCTCTGACAAAATGCATCCCCTCCCTCCCTCCCCTTCGAGCAGCTTCAAAGGCTGTTTGGTTTGTCGGTGTTTGGTAACTGGGGAGGATACTTCACCCCGCAGCTCAGGAGAACTTGAACAATCTTGTTTAAGGGGACTAGAAAAAAAGAAGAGGGAAAAAAAAAAAAAAGTGTTTTTTTCCAAGCTTTGAATCTCCTGTGCTTCATTTTATTTTTATTTTTTTAAGAGACACTTCTGCCTGAAGTGTTAAAAACACACCCTTGGAGCTGCTGCAGCAAAGCTGATCCTTGGGCATAGTAAAAGGTTTAATGGATTTTTGTAGGATCCCTTTACAATTCCCACAAGAGAATCCTGCTAGGAAAAATAGAGCTACAAAAAAAGTTTTACATTTGTTTTCAAAAAAAAAAAAAAAGCAACCAAACCCAATTTCCAGGTATTACCAACTGCATCGTATTTAAAGGTATTGGAGCCCGATGTGAGTCGTCGGTGCAGTTGCTATCACTGGATATCGTGCCTTTATAGCTTGCCAGGGCTGTGTCGGAGACGTGCAACTACGTGTGGCCGGTTTCTTTCCTCCCCCATCCTGGAAAAATAAATCCCTACTGTCTAGCCACGGAGGAGTATGCATTTTTTCCCCAGCATATAATCTTTGGTATTCCTTTAGAAGATGCTAAATATAAACAGTGGTGCAGGTACCTTTGACTAAATAAGCCAAACGTGGCAGAAGGGAGCTCCGCCTCGTCTTAGGGGCCACAGGGGGATTTATGGGCCACATTTGAGGATTTTCCAAGCTTTTGGCTTTTTCTGGCCAGCCCGACCCACGTGGCATGGCAGGGAAGGCTCAAACCTGCAGCCTTGTTCGCTTGTCCCTGGTGTAGGGACAGCCACGCACCACGTGTGGTGGGACAGGAGGTGGCAGCGGGGCTTTCCAGGTGACACGGCGGCAGTGCTGAGGGAGGGAGACAGCAGCGTGGCCTGTTGGGCTTTTAGGGTGGTGGTGATGCTGCACCCCACATCCTGCTCCCCCCAGCGATGCCTGGTTCTGCCTGCGTGCAGTGAGCGCTCCAGGAGATGCATTGCCTGCAAAGACCTGAGATGTTTGAGTCCAGGGCCACCTGGCCTCCCTTCGTGCATCCCTCTGGGAAGCGGGCAGAAGTTGAGCCCTCTGTCCTCCTCCAGTGGCTTGCAGTCATAGAGCAGGGGAGAGCAGAGGTGGTTTGTTTTCTAAAGGCTCCTTTCTCTTTATCCCCAGAGCTCAGGAGTTGCACCTGAGAACCGAGGCGCATTCCTATCTCTCTGACCTGACCAAGCCCTCGGACTTGGAGTTCATTGAAACCAAGAGACCGCGCCTGGATCTGCTGCAGGACCCCCTGATGCGGCACTCGCCTCTCCTGAACCAGAGCCAGCAGGGAGGGACAGAGGATCCCTCAAAGGTAAGGGGACAACAGGCCAGGGTGCCAGCTGGGTGGGGGGTCTGCCTTTTGGGATCCCCTTGGCTTGTGTAGAGCTACCTTTGAGGCTCTGAGCTGCTACTGAAATTGGTGTAGATGGCGGTTCCCGATGCATCAAACGGTGCTTGGTGGTGTTGGATGATATTCACGGAGATGGGGTGACCTTTTTGGAGAAACAGAAGCATATCAGCCTTCCCCGTAACTGTTATAGTCATGGGCTTGCATTTACTGGGCTATTAGATGCACCAGAACAATTTGGAAGCTCCTGCAGGCTGAATTAAGGATGGTCATGTCTGGCTTTTCTGGATATTGTGCCCTGATTTGATTTTTACTTGACCTTTCTCATTTATCACATCTCTTTATTTAATATTGGTGTTTGAAGGCTTCGAATCGGTTGCTGGTGGTTCTTTAATATAATCTTCCCCAGGAAAGCTTCCCTTGTCCTAGTCTCATTTAACAAAGCAAATTGTTTACTTGCAATTGTCCCCTCTGCACACGTAATAAATGTTGCAAAGAGAAATCCCTTGCTCGTGTGCCTGTTTGGATGTACTTTCATGCTCTGTTGGGGTTAAATTGTATTTGATTTTACCCCGAGCTTGGACATATTCCTGGTTGGCAGGAAAGTCTTGCTGGGAGCAGCTGGCTTGTGCTGCCAGTGCGAGCTCCAGCGCTGTGAGCACCGAGGGTTAATGCAGCTGCAGGCTGGGCTTCGGAGATGTCTGAGCCCTCAGTGAAATGAAAAGGAGCTCAGCATCCTTACCTGGGACCACGGGATGGTTTGCTGTATCAATGCGGGAGCTGACTGAAATAACACATGGGTAAGAAAGCTCTTGCTTAGGAGTGCCGGGATATTCAGGCATCTCTTATCCATACAGTACTGATGGGCCTTACATGAGATCCCTCTGACCTGTCTCGAGTGAGGAGGACATTTAACTTTGGGGTAGTTCAGACGCCAAGGGAGGCCTGGCTGGATCTCCTGGAGGAGAGGGCTGCAGGGACTGCCCGTTAGGAATGGTGAGCTGATGCTGGAAGGGATGGAGCAACTCTTTTTTTAAGAGCTATGTTTGAACTCAGCGACCATGAGAAATGCACCAGACACATCAGCTTGCTCTCCTTTAGCTCTTGATAGTGTGTTGCCTTGGGAAAGGTGCCTCTGAGATGCTGTGGCTCTTGTGTGTCCCGTCTTTGCTGCTCCCTTTGAGATGTATCTTAATGAGGCGATGCCGTGACCAGCAGGAGTCTGCTCGCTGTGCCACCGGGATGTGTTGTGGTGCCTCTGAACCGTAGAGTATACTCGTGGGGTGCTGGGTTGGGTGGCTGATGGGGAAAATAAACTGTTGGCCACGAAACAAAAAACATCCCCCTCCAAAGATGTGAAGAACCCAGGATGGCTTTTCTGTCTGCACGTTATTTCCATCAGTAGTTCTGTCCTGCTTCTCACTGGAAAATCATGTATTGGCTCAGCTATTTGTTTGTAATGGGCAAAGCTGCTCTTGAGGCATTAGTTGTTGAGTTCAGGGGCTGCCTTTGCTTCTTGGTCTGTGACACGTTTCCAAGAATTACAAGAGTTTTATGGGGCTTAAAACATTTGTTAATGAAAGAGAGAGAGAGGGGAAAAAAGCTGTGAGAGACACTTCAGCAAGACAAGATTATGCTTTTAGTGGAGCCATTTGTAATTTCAGGGTCTGGAAGGAAGAAAAAAGATGTGGTGTTCCTGTCTGGTGAGAGCCTAAGTGGAGCTGGGATTAGCTGCTCAAAACTAGCAGGGGCTGTTCCCAGAATAGGTTTGATGGAGCTCACTGCAAGACTGGGATGATCTCAGTGCTGTTAAGTGGTTGGGAGCAGAAGGCAAGTCGGAGGTGGAGGACCACCGCTCTGAAGGTATATCTGCCTTTGCAGCGCGGGAAATTGGATTCTCTGCGCGTCGCCCTGAGCCTTGGCGTGTTAGAGGAGCTGTTCTGGGCGTGCTGGTCCAGAGGAGATGCAAAGAGCTGAGACTGGTCTTTGGCCACAAGCTCTGGACACTTGCATATCTGGGCTATTTACACATGAAAAACTGCTTCTTGCGTCCACGCTAAGCCAGCAACGGTTGAATTTGGCACTGAGCTCTAATGGTGTAAATCACCATCTAGAACAGCTGATAAAAGACCTTCCCGAGAGGCTCTGTGCTGAGCTCCATGACTGCTGTCAGCTCCTCTGCCTGGCTAACGTGACCTCCTAAAACAACACATCTCGATGCAGTCCATCCTGGCGGCTGATTCCCACTCTGCTCCATCCCTACGGACGCTGGCCTGCGCTTCACTTCTAGCAGCACTGTGTTTTTCCTTCTTGCTCGTCATGTCCCGTGTTCTCAGGGGTTCTTCTGCAAGCTTCTCCCTTCCTGCAAGCGCTCTGCAAGGTGGGTGCAGAGCCAGAGGTCTCCATGCATCTGCGAGCCACGTGTGGACCAGAGCGGTGGCACACGTGTGGTGGCAGGACGTGTGTCCCAGTGACCAGAGCCGAAGAGAGGAATTTGCTGTTCCATCTGTGCTGCTGACTCAGTGCCTGACGGAGTCATTCGATACTTTATCTAGGGCAGCTTTGCAAGCTGGGTGAGCTCTTTGGGCGAGATGGACCACGTGAGCCCAGTATTACTGAACACACTGGCGGTTGTTTAGACAGAGTATCCTAGGAGTTGTTCGCTTACCCCTTGCCCCATTCCACGTTGTTGCAGTCACTGTGTGGGGAGGAGCTCAATTTACTCATCCAAGTAACAGTGCTAGGACTGCTTTTCGTGGTGATTTTGCAGATCGAGCTAATTTTTGCACAGTAAAGAGCTTCACAAAACCCTCAGTAAAAAAGGTAGGGGTTTGCTTACGCGCTCTGGGTGCCAGCCTGGGTGTCCCAAGGGACGTAACCAATGCAGCAGCGATGGATGTTGCTTTCAGGCAGTGGGTACCCGCTGGTCTCTGGTTTCAGAGCAGCGGTGGAGCTGAGATGCAGAATCAGGTCTGTGGTGGTGTGAGTTTAGCACGTCCCTGAAAACTACCACTTTACCAACCTTCAGCCCAGGGGAGAGAAGTTAACACCATTCCTGCACATTTCCAAGGCCTTTGTTTTGGGCCATAATCTGTGCTCTGAACACAGGTGAAGTAACTGATGCGGCAAACGCAGGTGACAGATTCCAGGGTTTTTCCCATTACCACCACCAGAAGAGACGTGGATCTCTTAGGTCTTTTATTCCTCATCTGCGTCTCCCAAATGTGAGGTGAGCTGGGCCCCTTTACCTCATTCAGGGTCACTGCAGCCTTGCTCCAGGCGAGGCTTGGTTTGTAAGGAGAAGGTAATGTCTTCTGTTAGATCAGCGTGTTATAGCTGGAGAAAACAGACCCGCTTTTGGGCAGCGTGCCTTTCAAAAGCAGCAGCTTTACAGCTAAATCTCAGTTGGTCTAGGAAAAGATATTACCTTTCCTTACGAACCTCGCGTTGCTCATATCCTCGAACGCTGGTGTTTCTTTTCAAGCCGGGGAAGAGAAGGTTGTTTTCCTGCCTGCTTTCCCCTGCGTTGAGCATCTTCCTCCCTGCAAGAGGGGTTGCTCTCACGTTGCTGCAGCGCATGTAGTCCTGTGCTCCTGCTGCTGGACGGAGGCGGGAGGGCTCGGGCGAGCTCAGTCTGCTGGGGGAGAAACGAAATCTCCCCGTGCCCTTTGTGCCAGCTGACGCTGCCTCCGAGAAGGTGCCCCCTTGAGCTGGCTGAGAATAACCAGGCAAAACTAAAGCAGGACTGTTGTTTCAATCGCTGCAAGCCTGGCTGTGAGATTTGCTGGAAGAGCTGCCGTGATGCAGATCTGCCGGGTGTGCTCTTGGCAGAGATGCAGGAGCTGGTTCCCAGGACCCTCGGTGGCTTCTGCTTTCTTTCCGATAGAGAGAGTCACGGACCTCCATCACGTAACAGCAGATAGGAGTAAACCAGACGGCTCCAGAGTAGGCCAGTGATGTATCTGCACGATCCCCTGTCTCTGAGCGTACGTGCGCAGCTGGCGCTGCGTGCGATCCTGCCCCGTAGGGACGGTGAGCGTGGCGCGTCTGGTCGAGCAGCGCCTGCTCTCCCCTCTCCGGAGCTGGAGGTTAGTCCTGCCTCTCCTGTCTCTCCTTATTCCCGTTATGCTTCCACTTGTTCTTCTTCCCATTTCCGAGACTGCTTTTCCACCACGTATGTGGTTTGCTGCTCCTTCCTATAGGATGTGAGTCAGTTGTGATCTGCATTTAGTCCCCTTGCAAGGGCTGGCTGGCTGCACTTAGCGGAGCCTATTGCTCCAGCAGGAACATGCTCACGGGGAGCCATGTAGTCCCACGGGCACGGGGCTGGGTGGAGGCTTAGGAAACCTGAACCTTGCTGCCATCTGCCCTGGCAGGCCTCTGGTCACCGGGTAAGTGTCTTCCCCTTTCTCTATCTCAGATTTCCCCATCTGTACAAGGGACAATGCCGCTTCCCTCTTTTGTAAAATAATTAACAACTATTGATGGAAAAAAAGGCTATTGAGAAGCCACGTGTTGTTAGGCCTTGGACTCTGCTTTACGTTGTTGAAGGGTTTTAATTTCTTCCCTTTCTGCAGGAGTGTTTTTCTTGTGTGACGGACTAAAAAATGGAATAAGAAAAGGGAAAGGGGGAGTTTTGGAAGAGATGGAGCACCAAGGCCAGGAAATATGTATGGCAAAGCAGAAATTAGGGCAAAGGGTGTTTTTGCTTTGATGCATGTTAATGTAGCTTTAAAGGCAATTAATTGAAAAAGGAGGAATTAACACATTTAAAATGCCTTTTTAATGATGCATTGAAGCCAGCAGCATACATGCCAGATTTCACACTGGCTGCCCGTTCCAGAGCCCAATTTACAATAAACTCCTGGAAAACAGCCTTTGGGATGGAAAGGCTCTTGGCTGAGCCTGCTAACCCCTGCCCCGGCCGCGGGCTGGCAGAGCGCTGAGGACAACCGAAAGGCCTTTCGGGAGCCCTGCTTCCTCCTCGCCGCGCTGGCCGGTGCCTTGGCCGGCGGTGCTGCTCCCTGGTAGCTGCTCCATCCCTTGCCGAATGTGCCGGGGGAGAGGAGCGGGAGGCTGGGGACTCCCGCAGCAGGGTTTGCCCCGGCATGGGGAGGGATGCTCGGAGGGGCAGCGGCGCAGCTCCCAGCACGGATATCTGGGCGGGCTGGCTGGTAAACCACCGGTCGCGTTTCTGCTCCGTGGCTTTGTTATGGGAACATTGATCTGTTGCTGGGATTAACCTCTCAGAGTTTCCAGTGGGTTGGTCTCACAGTTATTAATGAAACTGGCTGGAACTTGTGTTGACCTTGGCAGAGGCCCCAGTTGGCTTGGAGGTAACTGGCAAAAGCATAATCTCTAATTGAGTAATCCAGTGCTGGGGGAAGGGAGCGGAGGGGGTGGAAACACAGCAGTGCTTTGAACTGGGAGAGCTGCGGCGCTCCGACGGGATGCGTGGGAGTGGAGCGCTCAAAAAGGCGCTGAGCACGGCGGCCGTTGAGGGAATTAGCAAGGAAAAGCGAGGCGGCATCTCGGTTCCTGCACCCCAGGCTCCCTCTTGTAGAAACCAGCCCTGAATTCCAGCGCCTCCCCGTGATTTATTGCCGCGGAACAATAGCGCAGAGGGGCTGGGAATGAAACGAAGCTGTGAGCGTCGGCCGTCCCTGGGCGCGTGTCCTCCCGTAGCCTCCGAGTCTGCGGCGTGGATCACGCTGGGCTCTCCCTTCCCTGCTGGGGGTTGTTTTTCACTTGGGAAAAAGAGCTCTGGGCTCGTTACTGGGACTTCTGATGAATGTCTGCAAGCAGGGACCCAGCGACAGCACGGGGCTGTCCTCCTTGGCCGTGCACCTCTGCCGCAGGAGAGGGAGCCGTTTCCTTGGCCAGCTGTGGCCACATCTGGTGGGGAGGGGGTGGCTGCCAGGGAGCCCCACGGGATGCGCGGGCAGAGGGATCCTGGGGAGCAGGGGTAGCACTGATGGAGAGGGGGCACGCCGATGCTGCCAGCACCCTGCCACTCGTTCCGGATTATCCGAAACCCAAGTGAGATGGGGAGCTCTGTGCCGGTGCAGACCAGCACTGTGGAAGGTGAAATGCCTCGAACGACTTGCCATGAGAAGAATAATTCTCACACTGTGAAAGGTGAAATGCCTCAAACATCTTGCCAAGAGACGAATAACTCTCGCCTTAAGGACTGCAGGGTGCTCGGTGCAAAGCCCGCACGCGTCCTGTGGCCTCCCAACTGCTGCTTGGAGGAGCGGGCTTCTATGGAAGTGGTTCTAACCTTGGGTCTGAGCAATGGAATGAAACAGTTTTAGTGGGTACAAACATACCTACATCTTCCTTCTTTTGTTGGTTTTCCCCTGCAGAGAACAGCATTTCTTATTAACCCTTCTTGCAGCCTCGGCTGGGAGGCAGGCTGGGCTTTCCCCATGGTCCCAAGGCTGGCGGTGCAGTTGGGCATCCATCAGGAGCGAGTGGCATGGGGTTGTCGAGTTCAGCAGCTGTAGGAGGATCCTCCTGCGACGTGTTCAACATCCACCCATCTGCTGTGCGGTTGCTCACGCTGTTGACTTGCGCTTGATAAAAATCTGATGCAAAAATGATTCGGTGGGGTGGGGGAGGGAGGAGGGACGACTTTGCGTTAGGGCAGCAATGATTCAAAGCTATTTCTGGGAAGATGAGGGAGATGTTGGCATTCGCTGTCATTCCAAACATATTTAAAAGCTGAAATATTTGCATTGTTCATGTTGTCACAGTGCAAACACTTCTGGCTGGATTTCTTCTTTCCCCTGCTTTTCTCCCTGCTCCGAAGATCGTTTCCAAATCGCGGGAGGACGCGTGTGAGTGTGCCGAGCCCCGCTCACCTGCGCGTGAACACACACGGTCGGGAGCGTGGCTCTGCCTTGTGCGAGCAGTCTGGCTCTCGTGGCAGGCCGGGGAGTTCATTGCATCGCCCGCTGCGAAGTGGCCGTGCCAGGATGGCTGCGAGGGCCTGTCAGCACCCCGTGCCATGCACCAGCTCGGGACGGGAAGCCAAGGGAACAGCCGGAGGAGTGTTTTATCTGGAATGGGATGCTCCATCCTGTGCGTGGACTCATGCTGGTTTCATTCAAAAACCAGACGCTGTTAGGTGTTGCGCAGTCCTTGCGAGACATTCGGCTCCTCCAGCCAGCCCCGGGGCGGGGGGTAAAGGGAAGGAGCAGCAAGTTTGACAAGACAACTGATTTTATTCTGTTTTTCAGCTGAAGTTCCTATGGCCAAGGAACTGAACTATGGCCCGAGAGACTCGGGCATGGCAGGGAAAGCCCTCGTGGGCTGCGGAAACGCTCCAGAGGCAGGATGTAAAAACTGAGCTTGACCTTCCCCGAGCTGCCCGCAGCCCGGCTCTCCCCTGCCCCGGATGCTCCAGCCCACGGCAGTCCCCGAGCCACGGAGAGTGGGGCTGGGGCTCAGCACGGCTGGAAAACCCACGAGTGAGCTGACGGTGCCTCAAGCACAGGTTGTTTTTTCACACTTCTTCGGCTCATTTGTGGTGATCGACATCCAAAACAACCTTTTAAATTGTCTTTCAAGCCGTAGCGGCGGCGCGATAAGGCTGGCTGCTTCTCGGGAGCCTGCTTCATCATTTACATAATTGGACTTTTCTGTTCCATTCAGTCAACATTACAAGGCTCACGCAGTGCGACATCTCACCTGATCTGCTTGAGGGAAAGAAAGTCCCTTGACTTTATGTGCCTCACCCCTGTACTTGGAAGAAAAATTGCTAGTTTTTCTGCTTGCAAGAGGGCAGCGTTGCGAGCTGGGTGTGCTGCGTGGAATCATGGAGATTTTTCTTCTCCATCTTTGAAGTGTTTCTACATGTTATGTGTATGTATTTCTTCTTTAATAGCAAGAATTCTTATGTGCCCTGATATGTCCTGGAAATACAGGAGAGCAAAGCTAGTTTGCTACTTAACTTTGTCAGGCCTCGGGTGGGACTTTAGTTGGTGGGGCAGGAGCTGGCACCGGTCTCCTGTGCATTGCTCCAGAGCACGGGGATGATGCAGGGTGAGGAGGGCTGTGCCACCGCCGCTGTCCGCCTGCGGTCAATCCCTTTCTGCACATTTGTGGTAAAAAAAGAAACTCCCACCTGGAAAAAATTTCCAGGGAAGAATTCAGTCCTGGTACCAAGAGTGATGTCCTGGCTGTTTTCTTCTCTCCCTGCAGTTTCAGCCTGATCTGGGTTTCTTCCCTTCCCCCTCATCTTCTAGGAGGGGGTGTGGGTGCTGCCGGCACAGAGCGCTGCTCCAGCTCCCATCTGATCCAGGCGCGCTCCGGGATGGGCTGCGTGATTCCTCCCGCTTCCATGTGGTCTGGCCGGTTAGTGCGGGCGGCAAAGCAGCAGGAGGTTGTTACCGATTCGCAAGCACGTACGTCTTCTAGCAGATGGACTCAGCCTCCCTCCTTGTTCAGCATCCCTGCACGCCCTTCCTCGCCAAGGGTCTTCCTGGGGAGGGCGAAGGATTTGGTGGGAGCAGCTCGGGTGTCTTCTCCGTGAATGTACAGCACCGAGCACATTTTTGGTGCTGTACTTTTCCATCATTATGAAATGCAGCCCGTCCGTGGTTCTGACTCACACAACGAAAGCCAGTGAGTTGTGTCATCGATCGGATTAATTTTTGCGTGCTGTGTTTTGAGGAGGAGGGTATTTCATGCTAAATCCTTCCTTCCCGGCACTGGGTAGAAAGCCATGGAGGAGATGCAACAGCAATTGATGGTGTTTGCCTGCAGCTGCTGGAGGGGATGGAGTTGGGGGAGTGATTTCAGAGATGGATTTGGCAGAGAGGAGTTGCTGCTCTTTGTGCCTGTGGTGATGGAGCTGTAATAACATATTGAACATGGCAACAGCCCTTGCTAAAGCTCCGTGACTTCACATCCATGCTTCGTGGAGCCTCGTCTCTTAACAACACCCTCAGCATCAATAACAAGAGAGGAGCTGTCGAGTGCCAAAGGGCCTAGTTATAATCGCTCGCTGAAAACCTCCTTTCTTTTTGGACCCAAACCTGCTTTTTAAACATAAAAACTCTGGCTGTGTTTTAGGCAGAGAACGTTCAGAGGGTTTTCTGGCTTGCTCCACCACAAAATGCTCTGCAGCTTCGCGCTGCCTGGGGGGCCGAGGGGCGATGGACACTGGTGTGCGTCAGGAATGCTGGCTGCACGCTCGGCAAGCCGAGAGGGGTTGTTTTAGGACAAGCTGACAGGCCCTTGGCTTGTTCTGCTGCTCTCGAAAAATGTAATTCTAATTCTTGGCACCTTTTTCCAGGAGGGTAAGGAGCGAGAGCACAGCGGAGCCTGCTCCCTCTGCCCTTGAAAATGGGCTTTTACCCAGCAGCAGAGCTGGCTCAGGGTAGGAGCGATGTGCTCTGTCCTGCCCCCGGTTTGGTGAATCGAAAACAGAAATCAGTGGGAGAGAAGCAGCGGGGGATGAAATGACCTGAACCACCTCCTCGCAGCCCTGACCTAGATCTAGATTCTCTTTGGTCATCTTAGCACTTTGTCCGAGCATCTTCTGCGTATGCCCGTGTTGAGCCCAGCTTCTGCTCGCCTTCATCCCGGGCCAGGATTAGTGACCCCTTTAATCCTGCACCTGGTACCTTTTCCTGCAGGATGCGGAGGAAGAGCGGAGCAGTGCCCAGCAGCAGAGGAGGAGATGGGCAGCAGATGCGGGGTTGCCCAGCACGGCGATGCATCCACCGCATCCCAAGGGGTTCCCCCTGGGGCTGCAGAGCCCGCAGCACCCCGCTCCGGTGCGTGCCGGCGGCGGGTTAGTCCGGTGCCTGCCATACTGAGCACTTTATCACCTCCTCTGCCTGCACGGTAACGCTCCCTAGGCTTGCCTTCGAACGACCTGCTTTGATCGCTGCCCTGACAAGGGACGTGGCTGATTTCTTTCCTCCCCGCACTGTTCCCCGAGGAGCAGAAGTGATCATTTCTGCCTTCTGATCTCCGCGTTGGATGCCATCGTTCCTGTGGCTGCTTAAGAAAGAACCATTGCCTAGTGCAAAACAAGCCATCCCACGTGGTTACGCCACCAAACCAAGCGCAGGCTTTGATTTCAGGCTGTTTTTCAGGTCTGCGTTTATTTTATCTCGTGCCAGCCATCGCAGGTATGATGTAGAGCAGATTGCCCCCAGCAGCGAATGTTTCTGCCTCGGCGGCAGGCAGAGTGGCAGATGTAAACACAGGAACCTTACGGTCTTTCAATCACTAAAAGCTACTAAAGAAACGGGCAGGTATGCGTATATAAATATATAGTGTGCATTATATTAATGGCTTCCAGTATATTTGGAGAGGAGGGATTTGTAAATTCATGCGTCCATGAATGTTTTGTGTGTATATACTTTTTCACAGGTTTTTAAGTAATTGAAAAGCCTACTTTTTTTTTAATATGTACACATATATATATATGCTGCCTCGTACACTTGTAAGCTGTTTTCTCAAAGGCTTCTTCTAGCTGTGCAGTTCGGTGATCCTGCCTTCAGCAGCCACGCGGAGAAAGGCTTACAGTCTCTAGCAAAGCTAAATATTGATTTGAGTCAATCTGGGTGCACTTGGAGACATCACTAGTGTTCATGAATACAGCATAATCGCTGATTGGAGTGGGGAAATTTCATCACAAAGGCCCCAAAAGGGAGGTTTATTATTGCTTTCTTCCAAATGCCTGAATTTTATTAGCTTCAGTCATTCTTGGCAGGGCAGTGGAATGGGATTTTATAGTTAGCAAAGGAAAAGTAAACACAGTAATCATTTCACAGCCCTGTGCCTGCCAAACCAAGATGGAAATTCCAGCCTTGGTGGGAAGCTGCTGCTTTGCTAACAGATAATAACAAATTCACTGTGGGCTTATTCTTGCTATGGGAGCTGAGATGTTCAGGGTTTTTTTTTCCGTAACATCCTGGCCTGGAGAGGCAGGGATGCTTCATGCTTTTATGCAGGAGCAGCCTGGGCAGAGGTTCGCGGTTTGAGCGACTCCCGCAGCCATTCGTGATTAGAAATGGTGCTTCTGCCCTGAGCCCTGGGGAGCTGCTTTATCCTGCGCTCTTGTCGGTGTTTGGTCTTTACTCGGTCAGTCTTGCTCTGATCGCGGAGCTGAGTGATGCTCGAGGAGCATCGCGCTTGAGACGCCGCGGTGGTCCCTACACCCTGAGACCACCTCTACCTGCTGAATGGTGGTGGTGGGGGGAATATTACGGCAAAAAAATGCTCCAAATAAATCCAAAACTGTCATGAAAGGTTTGTTTTGCATGTTTTTCTGGGCTTGTCGATGCGAGGAGCCGGGCTGATGGCTCATGTCTAGACCAGCACCCGCCTGCATTTCCCGCTGCCGGGGGATGTTATTTCCTCCCACCTTCCTGCCCTGCTGGCCGCGGGGATGGCGGTGGGGATGGCCGGCACGGCTGCCCCCCTGCCCGCTGCCCCCAGTGCTCAGGATGCGGCCTCCTGACGGAAAAGCAGGCGGAGCAGCGAAGGAAATGGCTACTCAAACAAGCGGTGAACGTTGAGGCACCCCCTTCCACGTGTCTGCACAATTATTAGAACAATAAACCATTGAACGCCGCCGGCGGCTGGCTCTGATTGATGGTGCAGCTGATGGTTCCTTTGTACCACCCGTGCTCCCCTGTCAGCGCGCATCCTGCCCGCGGCGGCGTGCCTCGCTCGGCGCTGCGCCCGCCTCTTGCCACGCACAGAGGTGCCTGCGAGCAGCCGGGGCCGTGCCCCAAATCCCCGCCTGGGTCCCGGGGTGCTGCGGTAGCACGGGTGCTTGGGGTCGTGGCTGGTGCACGTGTGTATGCCCCTGCACGTGTTGGGATGGCGTTTTGCAGGGTGCAGGGCCAGCACCCACTTAAAGGGGAGATGCCAAAACGAAGGGGGAGTTAAGCAGGCTTGTCGGGGACAGATGAGGCCACTAAAAGCTTCGTCAAAAGCCAAGATAAGCTGTTTCAAGGGAAGGGCTTTTTTCCTCCCTCAAGCCTGTTCTTCACGTTGGTTAAAATTTTTTCAAAAGCATCTGAGCAGCTGTGAGCCTTGTTCCATGCTTAAACAAGATTTCCAGTGCAGCCACCTCGAAATGGAAGTCGGATCGGCTTGGATTCCTGAGGAAAAAGTTCCTTGGTTTTATTTTTGTCTCAGCCAGTGAAGTTCAGAGGTCAGATTGCCCAGCGATCCCCGTCTGCTTCCAGGCTGCTCGGTTCAGATCTCATGTGGGTGTTTGAGTCTCACCAGAAATGCGTGCGTTTGTACTGAGATGTTCCCGTAGAAGTAAAGAGACTTTACTGATAAAAATTGAACTTTTGGGATCTTACTGGATTTTGGGGGCAGGGGAAGTCTTTGGAGTCTTGCCATTAAGTCTGGTTTTCTTGCAGTCTTAGAATTTCTGTTTTTTACAGATGAGAGGTATTGGATGTCCTGCTTTATATACCTGAGAGCACAGCAAGAATGAACCTATACATTAAGGGACCCTAAAGACATCAGAGCCATGAAGTGGTGGCATACAGGTGGCAAGGGGAGCTCGGTGGATTGCTGTAGGAGCAGTAACTTCTGGTTTTCGAGCTGACGCAGTTGGAAGAGGAGCTGCTGGGCGTGAGCAGGAGTTTGGTGCTGGGACCCGTCAGCCCGTGCCCGATGTGCTGGGAGCCCCAGGGGAGTTGCTGGTGATCCTGGCTTGGTGCAATGGCTCTTGCGTGTAAGAGGAGGTTTGGGTTGGTCCCACCGCGCACTTCAGCCACCGCTTAAGCCATCTTAGGTCTTGCTTGCATTTCTTTTCTCCATCAGTCAAGCTCCTTCTCAGTAGGCAGCTCAACCTCCAGGATTTGGGGAGAAATAACGTGGGTGATGGTTGTGCAGGGAGAACAGAGGGAGAGAGGGAGCACGAGCAGCCTTTAGGTATATCTTACTTGCGGCGGTGGTTAAATAGAGCTGTCTTCGTTCGTTCCCTTCCCTCCCCTCCCCTCTAAATCTGATGCCCCTTCAAGCCGCCTTCCCGATGTTAATACCGTGTGCCGGTCCTGATTAACTCCCTGACAAATCCCTTCTCGACAGGGCCGCCCGGGTGCTGCCCTGAATGGACCCCCCTTTGGATTTGCATGGCTGAGGAGCCCCCGCTCGCTCCTCTGCCTCCTTCCTCCTCCCTGGCAATAGGAGGAAATTTAAATGTTTCTGAAGAGCGACATTTCCATTTCAAAAGCTGTTCGCTCAAGTGCGTCTGGAGTGCGATTTCTCTCCCCCCCACTCCTCTCTGAATGGGAGCTTTAGAAGTCTCATTTCCTCTGCTTGATAACACCAGGCTGAGAAGGGCTTTTGTCTTTTCATTTCCCCTCAATTTTTTATTTTTAAATAAGTGAGGTTTTTTAGAAGCTGCTGTGGTGGATTTTCCCTCCCCTGCGTTTGTCCATGTGCTGGAGGATGCACCTGGTGTCACCCAGCGAATGTGCTGGAGCTTCCTGGGGTGCAGGGCAGGACCTGCTCCCTTCCCTGGCTGAGCAGCGCCGACCCGGGAGCACCCTTCTGAGCACCCTGCTAAGGCTCCTGCCAGCAGAGGAGGAGGTCTGCTGGGCACGTCCAAGCTGAGGACGTGCTGCTCGTCCCGGCCATCCCGAGCAGGGGCTTACGTGTCCCAGTGCCCGTGGACGGAGGTGGGTGTGGGTGGTGCTGAGCCTGGCTCAGGATCTGGCCCCGTGTCTGCGACACGGGATGCTGCAGTATCTTTAATCGCGCCCGCCTGCTTTTTGGCTGGCGTAGCTATGCCAGTTGGGGTGAAATGTTGGACTAGATGATCCTAGGGGTCTTTTCCAACCTTAACGATTCTATGATTCTATGAAATTGTTCAGTTTTGGGCCCCTCAGTACAAGAAGGACATTGAGGTGCTGGAGCGTGTCCAGAGAAGGGCAACAAAGCTGGGGAAGGGTCTGGAGCACAAGTCCTGAGAGGAGCGGCTGAGGGACCTGGGGTTGTTCAGCCTGGAGAAGAGGAGGCTGAGGGGAGACCTTATCGCTCTCTACAACTACCTGAGAGGAGGGTGTAGTGACATGAGTGTTGGTTTCTCCTCCCAAGTAGGAGAGGCAATGGCCTCAAGTTGTGTCAGGGGAGGTTTAGATTGGATATTGGGAAAAACTTCTTTCCTGAAAGAGTGGTCAGGCATTGGAACAGGCTGCCCAGAGAGGTGGTGGAGTCCCCATCCCTGGAGGTGTTCAAAAAATGTGTAGACGTGGCACTTGGGGACATGGCATAGTAGGCATGGTGGTGTTGGGTTGACGGTGGGACTGGATGATCTTAGAGGTCTTTTCCAACCTTAATGATTCTGTGATTCTATGATTTTTTTTTTAACGCAGTGCTTAGTGGAGGGCAGATGCAAGCAGATGCAGTTACCTGGATCCCACCTCTGCGGGACTAACGCGTGCTGATGCAGGCAGTGCTCGTGCGATGGCATTCGTGCTGGTCACTCGAGTGTTGTACTGGTATAAAAGTAGGGAATTTTTTCTGTAGAGGCCTTTTTTGCAAAAGGCAAACTCCAGCATGCCTTTAGTGTGGCATCTAGGGCTTGAGGGCTTTCTACCTTCCTGAGGACCAGCTGGGATTTGGCGGGGACTATTCCAGCATCCTCAAATCAGAGGGAACACACCTGCTGGGATTAACATGGACCTTAACGCTACATCCCTGCCCAGTTGGTGTGCTGGAAAGATTCGGACCTTGCTTTACTGCATGTGGCAGTTGAAAGAGGATGGGTGGTGGTGCAAAAAATAAAATAAAAACCAAAAAAAATGGTGGAAGTCTAAAACTTTCAGAGGCGTGGGGTAAGCGTTATGTTCCCCTGAGGTTTGTCGGGTTGGGTGACAGGGTGCTTCCCGTGCTGCTGGAGGAGGTTTGGGGGTTGTGCACCGACTGCCTGCACCCCCAGGCAGGGACCCTATACCTAAAGAAACCCCCCAAGCAGCTGGCGCGGGGAGAGATGGGAAAGGGGAGGGTGACAGTTACGTGGGGAAGCGTGTCACCGCGTCCCGCCTTTCCGCGGAACTCCATGGCAATTATTCAGAGGTTCCTGCGAAAGCTGCCCGAAGTCGTCCGGTTCCAGGGAAGGTGAGGGTGGTTTGGGCCCCAGCGACCAGCTGCTTTGCTGGGGGTGCATCAGCCAGCTCTGCGATGAGCTCCCCCCGCTACCTTTAAAATCCGGTTCTGCGAAGCCCGGAGGTGCGAAGGTGCTAACGCCGCCGCCCTGGCCGAGCGCCAAATTGGGCAATTAAAATTTGCCTCCCTGCCTTCGCGCTGAATGTAATCGGAGGTGTTTTTCACAGTTTGCTCCTTTTTAAGAGACATCAAACGAGCGCTCGCCTCCCTCGTATTTTGTTCGCGTGCCTCCCGAGCGTTTCGGTGAGCTCGGGGTGGCCCCCTCCTTTTGGCCTCCATAAACCTGAGGGATGTCTTAGTCACTCAGGTCGCGGTTTTGAACATCCTGGTGCAGGATTTTGACGTGCTCTTAACCCAAGGGGTTATGTGCCTGGTGCCTCCTTCACGCGACCTCTGCCTCCGCGGTGCTGTAATTTCATGGTTGTTTCCCAGCGCCGTAAGCCAGCGCTGTTCCCCAGAGAAGCGTTTTTGCTCCTCAAAGCGAGGCAGCGATGCTTTCCTCCTGGCTCCGGCCGTAGGGTGAGCCGGGTCCCTGCCGTGGCGCGGGAGGAGGCTGCGGGCAGGACGTGGACGGCAGGTACTGCCACCATCCTCCTCTGCTTGAGGGGAGGCTGTGCGGGGCTCCGGTGCCCGCTTGTCTTCCAGGGTAGCAGAAGCCCTGCTTGTTTCAACAGACGGGGTTGGGTTTGCAAAGGAGAGATGGGGATTTGGGGCTGAGTCGGTGTGTTACAGGGACAACGATCTTCTCGGCAGCGCGTCGTTGGGTGCAACATCAACACAGGTGAAATGATGCTCTGGGCGGGCAGATCATTAAAAGAATACTTAAGTTGCAAACAGAGGAGTAGAAGAGCTTGCTGCTCTGCAGCTTCCCTGATGACAACCTTAATTTGTCCTCCCCTTAGACGCTGAAAGCATCAGGACACAGTCTTGGCTTTACACGACCCCTCCGTTCAGCGCCCAGGACGGCCTCCACCTCGTGCCGAGCGGGTCGCTGGCTATTCTACTTCATCCTTACCGTGTGGTGGGTGGTCTCAGGCTCTACCTGCTGTCCAAACCACAACTCCTGCGGTTATTCGCAGCTCTTTCAGGGCACTTGTTGCTGTTGGCCCGGAGCACTCCACACGTGCCAGTAAGGTCCGTCCAGCTCAGCCCTTTCCTTTCCTTTGCAGGAGTACGGGCAGAGCGCAGTACCTGACGCGGAGCTCCCCAGCACCCCACTACGCTCGCTTGCTTGGTTCAAAGAAATTTCCTCTAGGCAAGCACCAAAATGAGATTTTTATTAATTTTTTTTTTTTTTTTGCTGGGACGCTTTTTCAGCGTTAACGAAAGGCGAATCGCTGGCATAGAGCAGCCTTGCCGGATGTTATCAACTGCGCCAAAGATGCTCAAAAAAAAAAGGTTCCCAGAATCTTTCTGAACGGTGCAGAAAGGCATATTTTCCTGTAAACTTGTTCTTGGAACAGCAGAGTTGTTTTGGCTGAAATTTACTATTTAGAAAAGAAAAAAAAAAAAAAAGCCTAAAAATGCTTGAAGCAACACGGAAAATTTCAGCCCAGACAGTTAACGTTTTAACAAACTTAGGGTCAACTGAAAATCCAGCGACGCAGACTAGGCAACGTTGGGCATTTCTTAATGAGCGGTGGAGCGATTAGCTCCTCTTTGTAACGAGTAGATGGGTAGGTGAGAATTCATCGCTCCCGCCGAGTCAGTAGGGAACGTATGCGTTCGATGCAATTATTATCCACTAATGGGGAAACGCAAGAAGGTAATGAAAGGCACAACATCCATTTGTCGCTGTAATGCCTTAGGCTTCGGTGGGAGTTTGCCTGAGTGAGGTTTTCCGGATTTGACCCGTTATTCTAGGCTGCCTCGGAGTCCGTAAGCCGTGTTCGCTGCCGCTTCTGTAATATCCTGCGCTCTTGAGGTCCAGAGGCAGCATCTGTTCAGGATAACGCTGTGGAATGGCTTTTTTTGAGCGCAGGCAAGTTTTGCAAGACCAGATACTAGGCTTTGGTTAGTGCGTTTAACTGTAACGCGCGCTGGCGAGGTTTTACCACCCTCGTAAATCTGCTGGTGGGGTGGGGAGGGAGGGTCAGCATTTGGTACTGGTTTTGCAATTAAATTGCTTCAAGCTGTTGAAACATTGGGGAAGTTTTTTGACCTACTTTCACGCAAGCTTAGGAATTGTTGGGATGTTTTCTGCCTTGGCTGCGTGGAATTCAGCTGCATTACAGGGGAAAGGAATTTCGTAGGCCTTCTCATAAAGTCACAGATTTATTTAAAAACAAAATAAAAATAAAAAACCAGCTTTGTATTCAGACAGCTCCTTGGTCTCCAGCTTCAGGAATTCTCATGAGAGCACGTACTGGGCTGCATCCAGCGAAAGCGATCCCTGTTTTGCTCATCCCCCCCCGCCTGCGTGTGCCATGGAGCTGTAGGGACGGAGGAGGGAGGTGGGTGATGCCTTGGTCCCGCGCGTGGCATCCCTCGGGCGCGCTGGTTAGCCTTGCACGGGAATGCCCCCGTGCTCGCGGGTGGTGAACAGCACCGTAGGTGCTCCCCGCAGTCATGCTGCGTACACCGACACGCACGTCTACGTCCCGCTTCGGCAGCTTCAGCAGCCCTTCAAGAGGCTGCGGGGACGCAGCCCAGCCAAGAGCCAGCGGTATTTAAAAATTAAAACCCCGTTTGAAGGGTTGGGCTGCTGGGAGAGCCATTAGCGCAGCAGATGGTCACGAACAAAAGGATTGCAGTAACTCGATGTACTTTTCGCTGCTCAGGCTCTCTGACTTCATACTTGCTCGTCTCCCTGGGGAAACGAGATGTTAGTTTTCAGCCCCTTTAACTTCCCCCCCTGCCCATGTCCACGCTGTCATCTTGGGGCTGCCGAGACACCAGAATGTGTTGGACACTTGTCCAATTAAAAAAAAAATTCCTTTGGTCTGTATTTGGCCCAATTAAGACTTTCATACGCCTGTTTTTGCCTTAGAACTTGATGGATGGAGGTGTGAGTTGTTGGCTCTCCTGCTTGATTTTCATCCCGGGCTGCGTGGGAAAGCCCCGGGGCTCTGCGTCCGCTGGGGCGTGCGATGCTGCTCCGCCGCGGGTTCCTGGACGGGGAAGGCGAGCTGCTGTCTGCGCCGTGTAGCGCAGCCTCGCGCGGATGGACGGACGGCGTTTTGGGGGTGTTACTGGTTGGTGGAGTCCAGCGGTGTTCACTGGCTCCGTGCTGCCGTGAGAGGCTGGGGTGATGGAGGATCCTCGCAGGCAGGGCATCCCACGTGCGTCTGTCTTATCACAAGCCCACCCTTTGGTTTTTTTTTAGGCAGGAATTAATTTGAGCAGCCCCAGCCCAGTGTTTTGGCAATCTTCTCCAGCCCACGAGGGCGTGAGATGTGCGAGTGGGCAGGAATTGGGGATAACACCTCTTAATCCCTCCCGGTGCTGCGGCAGAAATCGCTGCTGCCAGCCCGTAATTAGAAAGTGAACGGACTGTGGAAGAGGTGACGCCGGCATCGCCGAATCTCTGTCCTGGGCTTGGGGGACATCGCTAACGATCTGGTTTAGAAAGCAGAGAGAGACCAGGACTTACGGAAGACGATATATAGGGCAGACGCCGTGGTGCCGTGCTGGGGATCCTGATGCTCGTCCCAAGCAAGCGGCTCTGTTCGCTTGGCACGTGCTCGTGCCGCGCAGGCACTGACTGGGGGTGCGGTGGCTTTGGAGCTCCCCAGTGTAGTCTTGAAGAGGCAGCTGGTGCGGTCAGGGGATCAGAAAGGTCAAAACGCACGTTGCAGCAAGAGTTAGGGGCAGATGGAGCAGAGCTACCGCTCTGCCGGCTCCTGAGGCTGGGAAGCAGCTGAGAAAAATTACCCTTCACAGAAGCTGGGCTGCGTCCAGCCGTAGGCGCTGGGCGGACGCGTGGCACAGATGCCCTTCTCCATCCCACCAACTCCCATGAGCTCCCTGGGAGCATTGCGAGGGGGGTCGGTAGTGCAAAATAAGGAGGAGGCGACGGTGTGGTGCAGGTTCCAGCATGTCCTGGGACCAGGGTTGGGGTTCCTGCTGTCTTTTCTCTTGTGGACACGGATGCTAGCATGTCTGAAGGCAGGGACATCAAAGCTTACTTGCTCCTCAAGGCATTGACAGGCAGTTGGCTTATCCTTCTCCTTTCCCCTCTTTCTTCCGTGTCTTTTAAACCACAGCCTAATAGCATGTAGTAGGCTTGCTCCGTTAACATTATTTTAGGAATAAAAGCATATAGAAGAAACCCACCCCCAAAGCCTGGCCTTGCTCCTTGGTAGACTCCTCGGTGATAATTGTTTTCTTCAGTGCCAGCATCCCCTCTTGCTGTGGGAAGGTTTATGCAGCCTCTGCCCCCTGCTCGCCCACCCTTGTTATCATACAAATCCCATAATCATAAGGCCAGGGATAAACAGGAGCTACAGTAGCTGTTAGCCGTGTATAAAAACAAATCACATGAAAGCAGTATAATTACTGAGAAAATATCAACTTGAGTAATGCAGTAATTGTTTTCTTCCCTCCAGCAGATTTATTCCAGCTCTCCCAGCTCATGCTGGTTTCGAAGTCTGTGACTTCATGTTAATAAGAAGAATTTCACGTTTCGCACTGCACTTGTTCAGAGCCCGGGTATGATGCTAGCTGAAGCAGAGGAATATATTTTGAGCGGCTTCTTGAGAATGCTAGGAAACAGAGCACGAGTTAAAACATCTCTGTCTATTAGAGCCCAACCCAGGCTCTGGGTGGACTCTGGTCTTTGCAAAACTCTTTTCAACCCATTTTCGTGATTTAGAAGAAGGGCCTCTTCATGCCTTGCGTAAATCGGGGAGCTCTGCTTTTTGGACTTCACCATTGCACGGGCAAGATTTTTTTTTTTGGCTTCAGTTTTGGTTTTTCCTTCCTCTTGCTGCTTGTCATTGCCTTTATTTAGAGAGGTGCTTGTGAAATGAGTGACCAGCTATTTGAGGTCCAGGGACATTGGCGCTCTCTATTGCTATAATCCTCTCCTAATGCCAGGTGATGATGGCTTTTGTGCTGTGACTTCCCCTTACTCAGCTTTGCTGCTATTTCACTTCAGATTCTGCAAGGTAAAAAGATAAAAATGTGTCAGAAACCAGGTTTCCAAAGGGTTTTGTGCCAAATAGGAGTTTAAAGATGCCCTGTCTCGCATATTGGCAGACATGAGATAGCGTCTTTTGTTTCACGTGCGCGGAGAGGAGTCTTTCTCTCCTGCATTTTGGGCAGGTAGCTTGCTTTCCTTGAGGAAAACCTACCACCTACAAGCCACTGCCGCTTCCCCTTCCCATGCCTTAATCTGAACGAGATTTTATGAATACCTAATTTATCTTTTGCTTCTTGTGGTTGTCCTCCTCCTCTTGGCTTGAAAAAAACCAAAACCACTGAAAAACCAAAAAAAACCCACCCCAGTTGTGAAGAACACAAAGCCTTCCCGCTGCAGCAGACTGACCAATCTTGGTGTCTAATGCTGGGGAAGTAAAACAAGACGGGAACTGCTCTTTGGGATTTTCCAGAAACCTTTGATGTTCTTCTCGTTTCTCTTCTGAACAGATGCTGGAAACAGCTAGCTTAGCTTTCCGGGGCCTCTGTGCTCTTAGGGCTGGATGAGCCCCACGCGGGACAGCGAGGAAAGGGTTTCAGGTTGCTCCTTTGCTTTCTGTCCCTTGATGGCAGCAGTGGGAAGGGCGTTGATGCCTCCAAGCTGCACCCAGCAGTGGTTCCTCCCTGGTTGGCTTCTCCTTCAGCTAGAACAGGGTTTAGCAGGGGAGAGGAG
The DNA here is from genome assembly GCA_013401315.1 of Balaeniceps rex. Lineage (NCBI taxonomy): Eukaryota > Metazoa > Chordata > Aves > Pelecaniformes > Balaenicipitidae > Balaeniceps > Balaeniceps rex. Next base: position 168,019 of record VYZW01009457.1, on the reverse strand, counting down.
GAGGAAGGTGCCAGTGAAGGATGCTGCTGTCCCGGGACATGGCCACTTTGTTGGGAAGCATCCTCTTTTTGCCTCCCCTCGTTCCAGCTTTGCTGAGGATGATGTTGCCCATCGCTTATGGAGGGGAACAGGGCAGAGCTCATCTCAACGCAGCCCCACCAGGCAGGGACTGCCTTCGAAGCCAGGTCCCCTGCGGCTGTGCCGGGCTGTGGGTGCAGCCTCCCCAGGAGGGACCTCACCATGCTTCATCCCCACCAGCAGCAGGGTGGAGGCCGCCCTGCGTGGTTCTGCTTCCCCATAAGCAGATGCTGTCGAGGTGCTGAGCGGTGCCAAGGTGACATCTGCACGCTCGCCACGTTTGGCGTGAGCTGCAACCCGGCTGGCGAACAACCCAGGGCCATCATCCACGTGTCTTGCTAGTCGGAGAAGCACAGAGGGGTCCACGCCATCTCAGTGCCACTGAGCTCCAGTGTGTCACCCTTGCCCCCCCCGTAGGAGGACCAGCCCGGGAGGGGGGTCAGTGGGTGACCCTCGCCAGCGGCCGTGAGTCAGCGCGGAGGGGAGGACGCTCAGCACCAGTTGGTGCAGAACAACGTTGGCTTTGTACGCAGGCGCAGGGCTGCTGTGATGGAGGTAGCAAAGTTGTGTGAACTTCTTCACTGGTTCGCCTCCCCCCTTTCCCTCCCCTGCCCAGCAGCTGCAGCGTGCTGGCTGCCCAGCCTGGCAGCGGTTTATGGTTACAAACGTGGCCGCAGCTCCTCTTCCTGCCCCTCTAGGAAAAGAAATCCATCCGCTCGCTAAGCAAATGAACAGATAAACTTTTAATTAAGGTGTTGGGTAGCTGCCAGAGAGGAGCATCGCAGGTCAGGGTAGGCTGTTGGTGTGCCGTGATCCCCATCTGCGTGGCCGATGGCTATTAAACCGCTACTTCATGCCAGGTATGTTCATCAGTGGGGGTTGACCTCATCCAGGCATGCAACTTGTGTTTGCAGGAGATGGGCTCCTTTGTTTGGAGCAGGAGAGGTGAAGGGTGGTGTGCAGGTGAGGCATCGTGGCTCCAGGATGCTCCTGGGATACCCACTCGTTGGGCTCAGCAAAGTCATCGTGTTGTCGGAGGAGAAGCTGAGCGTTCTGATGTGTTTTCCCTCACGGTCGTTAGAGCTGCTCCCTGTGGTGGCCGCAGAGGTTGTGCTGATCCATCTGGTCTCTGCTTTGAAGGGTCTTGTTGAGCTGAGAGCTTCTTTACCTGGAATTTAAAAAGCTAGTTTTCATCAGTTCGGTCTATTTTTATCTCAGCTGACCTCGCCTGTCCCCATTCTCTCCATTTCTGGATGGATGTGTTTGGCATGCGATGCTCAGAGCTCCCCCCAGAATTTAACAAGAGATGGAGGAGGACCTCCATGAAGGAGGTGGAGGTCCTCTCCTCCTGGGGGCTGCCCTCCTAGCCCCTTCTTGTTTGGTATGGTTAAAGCCGCTCTTCTCTCCAGCATGGCCATGGCTGTGTCAGAGGAGGACACGTCTGTGGCTACCTTGTTTTTGTGGAGAAGATGTAACCTTGAGCTGGCTGCTGAGATGCAAAGTGACAGTGCTGCCGGGAGCTCCTGAATATGGATGGGTTTATTGATCCTGTAGGAATGTGGGTAGCGTTGAAGGTGGTGGGAGCCTCCGAGGCTTTGGCAGGAGGAAGAGCTGCTGTCATGTCCACAGGAGACTAACCTGGTGCTCTCCGGAGATGCCGGAGGTTGTGGAGCCCTGCGGTGATGTGATCTGGCAGCTTGTACTGCTTAGTCTAGCAGGTTTTTTGAGGGGTGTGGGTGTCTCAGAGGGCTGGGAACGGGCCAGGGAGCTGTGGCAGCTGGCGTGGGAGGATGAGAGGAGGATCCAAAGTCTCCTGGGAAGGAGCTGACCTGGTTGTTTTGTGCTCCCCAGGATCGTGGCCTGCCTGGCAAACTGGAGCCTGTGTCGCCTGTGAGCCCTGCTCACCCTGACGCCGAGCTGGACCTGCTGCCGGCCCGGCTGTCGAAGGAGGAGCTCATTCAGAACATGGATCGTGTGGACCGCGAGATCACCATGGTGGAGCAGCAGATCTCCAAGCTGAAGAAGAAGCAGGTAAGAGACTGTGGTCTGGAGGGGAGCACGCATCCTTGCTTCTGCGTGCTGCCTTACGCCCCGTCCTTGCCCACGCATGTCCACAGAGGGGAGGTGGCAGTGCCAGTGCCACCAGGATGGTCTGTGTCCGTGCTCTCTGTCGTGACATGGGGCAGTTGCTGCTGTGCCAGCAATCTGGAGCTGGTAGTTGCAAGACGAGCGAGCTTTGGAAACCCGGCTTGTGGGCTCTTTTGCATGTCAGAGTACCTTAAAGGGAGAAAAATCTGTCCTCGGTGGCTTGCGCCATGGTCATGCAAGCAGTCAGTGGCAGAGCTGGAAACGCAGCCTGGGTTGCCCGAGTCGTCCGTACAGCCCAGCACTAGCGCAAGGTCTTTTCTTTTTCCTTTCCAGCAACTGCTTCTCCCCAGTGCTGTTGCTGCCGCTATTGTAGTACCGGGCTGTTGAAAACACTGCTGCCGTGTGCTAATGGCCCTTCCTGCGCATCCAGCCCCCTTTGCCGGGGCTTTGCAGCTCTGCAGCCGTGAGCAGCGTCTGGTCCGACTCCGGTCAGGGCTGTGCCTGAGCCAGGGATTTGAGTCTGATCTTCTCGGTTAGTGCTTTACCGCTGCACAAGAGCACTCCCCAGCAGAAGGATCGCCCGCTCGATGTTGCCATGTGTACAATTACCATAAACCCATTAAGAGATTAATATGACAAAACCTTGGGGGACATCTGTGAAAAAACCCACAGACTTAAAGGCTTTCACTTCCTAAAGCAAATCCCTTCTCTCTGCCTCTCTCTTACCGGTTGTTCTGTTTCCTTTGCTTGGGGCCAGTTTCTAAACTTCCCGACGGCTGCTAATCCCAAACTGCCCGAGAGGAGCGACCTCTCCCGAGGGGTGTGGAGCAGGAATCTGAGGATGGAGCAAAACCTCTACTTGGGCTGTTGGATGGGGCCAGTGCTCCTTGAGGATGAGCATGCAGTTGACCTTCCTCCCCATCAGATCTATATTTTTCCATACCGGACACTGTCCCTTTCTTTCCTGCAAGACAAAGCAGGATGTTTTGGTTTTGTTTTCAAACAATATGGTTTAATTAAGTCAAAGGACCTTTTTTTTTTTGTGGTGGTTTTTTATCTGCAGAGGTATCGGCGTGCTTAGGGAGAGGGAGCCGAGAAGGGAGAGGAGCAGCTGTGCTGGGGGTGCGAGGAAGCAGCCCTGTGTGCTGGCTCACAGGGGCCAAAGGAACACCTGGAGCAATGGAAACCACAGAGGTTCCTCTTGTTGGGTTTGGTGGGAGCTGGGTGAAGCCAGCCCTTCCCCTCTCCCTCCTTAGGGAAGCTCAGACAAAATCGTGGTGTCCTCTCACACCTGGCAGTCTGGCTGCTGGTCCATGCTTTTAACTCACACTTGGGGAAGGAGATGCAAAATGTGGTCATTTCCCGCTCTGGAGCGGGGCTTCCAGAGCGGGATGCGTGCCCGGCACAGGGGCGAAGGTCCTGCTCACGGCAGCCAGGAGGACGGACAACTCTGCCGATCCACTGCCTGACTTTCTCCAGAGATGCTGAGGAGCTGCTGTTGAAGCTGACGGGAGCAGCATATGTTCCTTGCCGTTAAAATCAAGCTGTCCTTCCGTAAGGAAATGGGTTTTTTATTGTTGGCTGCTTGGTTGCTTTATTTCTTCCCTCTGAACGAATTTTACGATTCTTCCTCCCCACAAAAATGCTCTGCTGAGTGGGGAAGAAGGTGAAAGTGGCTGTTGGCAGTCAAAGCATTCCCTCCCCTCCTTTTTTTTTTTTTTTTTTTTTTGGCACATGGTGGCAAAGTCATTTGGTAGCAAATCCCACCCCCCCACCATGGCCTCCTTTCCCAGCCAGCAGGATCCTTCCCCAGCCCCGTCCTCCGGCAGAGCTGGCACATCTGGGAGGAAGCATTTTTGGGGGCGGGGTCCTGTCTGAGATGCTCCGGGAACGTTTTGTCCATCTGTGCATCTGAGCTGTCAGCGCAGGAGAAGAGCGAGCGAGGGAAAGCAATCCGCCCGAAACAGATACTGCTCCTGCAGGAACGGGCGGCGGAGCAGGGGAGGAATTGTACGCAGCCGGAATATCCTAATGCTTTTCCCCTCTGTCTTTGGGAGGCCGCCTCAGGGTCATTAAATACATTTGTACGGAAAGGCTGTTAAAAAAAAAAATCCCAACCGACCCCAATCCACCATCTCTCTTTTTTCGGTTGTTCCAGAAAAGGCCAGGAAGGCTCTGCCTGGACTTTGCAAGGAGCAAACGTCTTCAGCAAGCTGAGAAACCTTCCCCAAACCCTGTGCACCCCTGGCAGAAGGCCACCTCCGCCAGCCACCCCCCGCTCATTCATGCGCCATATGTGCTTCAATCTCTCGCTGAGTCCTCTCCCCCTCTTCCTGACAGGGAAGGATAATCCTTATGCATTTATTCCTGGCAGCGGTACCGGAGATCTGAAGGAGAAATAAACTGCTGGGCTGTTCTCCGCAGTGGTGCCTGAGCCTCCCTGGGCGCTGAGCTCGGCGAAGGGCTCTCCGGGAGTACAACACTCCCACCTGGTGATGGAGGTGGAGCCGGCTGGGTGGAAGAGCTCCAGGGTTTCCCCTTCCATCTATCTCCTGGCTGAGTTTCCTCTGTTCTCCCCTCGGCTCTTTGAAAGTAGTTTTCAGAGGTGCCCTGTGGCTGGAAGCCATCTCCTCTCCCCTGGGCAGGTGAAGCATCGTGGTACCCAGGTGATGGCTGCTCAACGCAAGGCAGCGTGGCAGCTGGGTGCCTGTGTAACGACCTTGGCTTCGTCAGGCAGGTCCCTTCGGCGCAGGGGCTGGTATGTGCGGGGATGGGGTCCTGCTGAAATGTCACCCACCCTCCTGCCAGCACTGCAGGCTCTGATGGCCCCTCCGCAGCGTGTACTCCAGCCAAAGGGACTCTCACCTGGAGAGGGCATCTCCTTCACCTGGAAATGGATTGGCCTCTGGATGCTGTAGGAGCCGGGGCTATGGCTAACGATGGCATCTTGCATCCCTTCAGCATCGCTGCACTGGCTTTCATTTGGGGAGAGGAGGGGGCTTTCAGGCAGCTGCTGCTGGCAGTGGGGAGGGAGAGGGAGTGTAGAGCCGTCAAGACTCATCTCTCATCCCGCTTCTCTCCCTGTAAAGGTCACAGTCCCAGCCTAGCTTTTGTGGCAGACCTTTAAGAAATCCATTTCGTCCGTGTCTGGGAACCCTGACCTATTTTGCTTTGCCATTTCCCACAGCTCCCAGGGGTAGCTGGCGCGGGCTGAACCTGCCATGGTCAGGTGTGCTGCCTGCAGACCCTGCCCGCATCCTTACCCCTAGCATCTGGCCCTTTAATCACTGTACAGCGTTACGCCACGGAGAGTAGAGTTTAATTCTCTACTATATTTCAGCTATAATTAGATTTATATTTTTCTTTTAACGAGCTGCTTTTAATGAGCCTCCACTTACTGGCAAACTTTCATTTCGTGATACGCCATCAAATCCTCTTCTCTGAAATCACTTACAACACACCCGACCGCTTTGCAGAATTTTTGTGGGTTTCCAGAACAATGTAGCCAAGTTTCTGGCAGATTTTTTTTTTTTTTTACCCAAATATTTCCCCCAAGAGAAGCAGAAGATTTGACTGATCCCTTTTGTGGCTCGCTGTTTGGGGGTTTTGGAGTTTATCCCCTGGGAGCGAGGGGGTGTGATGGGGTGCCTTGGCTGATCTGAGGACACCGAGCAAGAGCAGGCAGGAAGGGATAGATCCCCACGGTGCCGGGGAAGGTTCACCCTCTTCCCAGGTGCAGACGGTGCAAGCTGGCCTATTCGTGGCCGTCCTCATGCATGGCTGGAGTAACCCCTAGGTTAGGACCCTGACGTGGGCACACCGATGCCAACGTGCGGAGCCCGGGCTGTCCTGCCCCTGCCAGAGCCTGCTCCCCAGCCGGGACAGTGCTCAGCCGTCTGGCTGGTGATGGTGACTTTTTTTTTGGCTATATCTCGGTGTTCCCTATGCCGCTGCTTTTCCCTGTATGGGAAAAGATGTCCCCCTGTGGGGAGGTGGAGCACGAGTGGAGTCCACAGCACAGGGATGCTTCTTCTGTTGAAACACATTAATTTCAGGGCTGTGAGTTATCTCAGACTGGCCATTAGGTGCTTAGGGTTTTCTTGGACTGCATCCTATGGCCAAAGCGTTGCTAAAGGTACCACCAGTGGAAGCGGAGATGATCTGAAGGAGGAATTAGGTGCCCACCTTCTTCTTGGACCGCCAGACACCGCTGTTTGTGGGAGGACGGTGGTGCGCTCTCCTCTGGTGCAAGCCAGTTGCTCTCAGTCCCAGGTACATTTTCTTCCTAGTAGGAGACTCGCTTGATTTTCCCCTTGCTTCAACAGGGGATGCTTTAGCTGCAGGAAAAAAATACAAAGATTTGGAGATTCAGAGCTGAGCGGTGAAAAAATCATAGGCGTTTTTTGACAACCGCTCCCTCTCCCGTGCCTGTGCTGCCCCGCAGCTGCCGAGCGCGGCGTGCGCTCTCCTCCTCGCAGGGAGCCGGTGGCCCCGGGAGGAGCCGGCAGGAATCTGTTATTTCCTCTTTCGGCTGAGCAGTTCCTCAAACTTACTGGAAGGGCTCAGATGTCTCCTCCTGCCTCACACCCGTCGGCAGAGCAGGTCATATGTCAGATGTACCCGCTGACCGCGGTGATATTTGAAACTGCTTTCTTAGGTCCGCTACTTTATAATTAAAGTTTGCCATGGCCTGAGTGGCTCGCAGATGGGTGGGAGCGCATTAAAAGATCAGTGATCTTTGAAGGTGCGTATATGGACGTGCTCCCTTCTGCTTTCCACCTCCCGATGGGGTGGTTGCCATGCAAACCAGCTTTGGGGCTGGGTGTATTTTACTGCGTGTGTGGTGGCGATGTGGTGGACATGCTCGTGGAGCGGCTCTTGGGCTCCTGGATGTTTCTGCTGTGAGTGGGAGCGAAGGTTGGGATGAGACACACGCCCTGGGTTGCGTCGTCCCGGCGCAGGCAGACACGTGGTGCTTGGGGGGGATGGCGCGGTGTGTTTTTGCGTGCGGCTGCTGCACCTCAACGCCGAGATACCATGAAACGTGGAGCTGTGGCAATGCAGTAAAGGCAGTAAGAAAGCAGAAGAGCCAACAAAATGAGCTTCTCGGCACGGTTTTGTCTGAAGGCAGGTCAGCCGGGTGATGGCCATCCACCCCGACTGGGCTTTCTCTAGTTGGAGCCTGGACTTACTTGGTGGTTTCTGCTCGGGACAGCTTGTCCTGTGCGAAGGGAGGAGAGGAATGAGTCTCAAAGCCACCTTCCCAGGAGAGCGTGATGGCTGATGGCTGGAAGGCGGCTCATGCTGTGCCGGTGCCCTCAGCAGCTCTTCCTGTGTCTGCCGGGACAGCTGGAGCCACGTGGCACGTTCACGCTGCGGGCATTTGCAACCTGAGTACTTGGGCTCAGTGAAAGTTCACCAAAGGGTATCTTGGTGGCCCGTGTCTGAGCACCGTGCTGTCCTCCGCAGGGAGTCCTGTAGCTGGTGTTTGCCCTCTTGAGCACTTCACATCTCCTGCCTTGGCCAGGAGGGCTGCCACATGTCCCGTCGGGCCGACTCTGACCAGAGACATCAGGATTTGTGGTGTTACTGCCTGCTCTGCCATACTTGCTGGCTCATCTAGCTGCACGGTGCAGGGGCGGCCGGTGCACAAGTCATTTCATCAAGAACAGTCATCCCGAGGCGTCTCCTTCAACCGCAGCATCACAAGATAAAGCCGAAGGTGGAGAGCAGCCTTGCTGCTCACCCCTCGCTCCTCCACCGCTCCCTGCCGCATGGCGGCAGCTCCGGAGGCAGGTAGCGGTAGGGAGCCGGGCTGGAGCTGCAGTTCCCTTTAAGGGTTTCCAGTAAAATCATTGCTTCTAGCCTCGAGCCCTCCCCAGGAGGCTCGTTCAAGGCAGGTCCTCATCCTCCATGCCTAAAAAGCACCAACCCACCAGCCCGGGGCCGGGTGCCTGGGGCAGGAGAGCGCTGCGCTTGCGTGGCAGGGGATGTTACGCAGCTCTCCTCCCTCTCCCCGTCCCTCCGCGGCCTGAGCCTGCCCATGTCTCGCAGGAAGCCTTCTGCCATGGCGGTTTCTGCCTGGGTCGCGGCACCGCAGAGAGTCTCATGTGGACGGGGACGGCTGCGTTTCTCGCTGTGACTCACCCTCCTCCTCCCCCCTCTCCTTCCACAGCAACAGTTGGAGGAAGAAGCAGCCAAACCACCAGAGCCTGAAAAACCCATCTCCCCCCCTCCTATCGAGTCCAAACATCGCAGCTTGGTGCAGATCATCTACGACGAGAACAGGGTGAGTCTGGAAACGATGGAATTACAAACGTGCGATCGTGCCGCGTCACGCCGGCCAGGGACGGGGAGGTTGGTAAGGGGTAGGTGGGGGATTCTCCTGGGCGAGACCCCTGGGGTGGAGGCCGTGGGAGGTGGATAGATGGAGTCCTGTCGGGGAGGGCGATGGCAGAGGGCTGAGCCATGACGAGCTCGCTCTGCTATGTGGATTGAGCACAAATGTCTTCTGAAGAACCTGCCGGGGGGGGTTTCCTGCGATCAGCTTTAGATTTGAAGCGTTCAGGAGATGCTTCAGAGCCCTGTCTGCTACGTAGCTTGTTTCAACCTCTCCCCCGGGAGTGAACCTGGGCGAAAGCTGCCTCAAAGGATGGGCTTTGGCGTGGTGGGGTGGACTGCATGGATGGAGGGGGACATCCGCGATGCTCCAATACTGGCAGGCCAGCTACGAGCTCTGCTGGCTGCCCCTGAGCCCCCCAGGCTGGAGCAGAAAGGACGTGGATGCAGCCACGGCTGGATTTGTGGATATTTGACACTGTAAATAGCATTAGCAAAGGTCAGGCTGGCATCCCTGGCTCTGGATCTCTGCCTTGACCGCTCATTTGTTGCACTCAGCCGTTGCCTGTAATAGCAGCCTGAGGAGACCCGGATTTTGCTGTGTGCTTCGGAGCGATGCTAGGAAATTGGGCCCTTTGGTAGATAATCAAGCATATTCATTTTCATTTAGGTGTTGGATAAAAAGGATGATTTTGCATAAAAGGAAAACTACCAGTCACTAATTATTTTGAATTGCGAGGCCTGCGATTTCACTGGGAGCTGCAGAAATCCAGGTGCCTGACTCCTAAAAAGAAAAAAAAAAAAAAAAAAATCACATACCCTGCGCTGCCAGGCAGTGCAATTTTCCTGGTTTTCCTTTTTCCATCTGCTTCTTTCCTGAGCAATAGGAAACCCGGCGCTGGCACAGCGTGTTGTGTGAGTGGGTGAAGACTGAGGTCGATGTGTTTGAAGCGTTAGCGAGCCCCGGCTGCTGATAGCTTTACAGACACTGGGCTTTGGGGGTGGGTGCCGAGTGTTCCTCAAAGCCGTTCTCCCCATGGCACCACCGAGTGCCCTCTCCAGGGCTCTTGGGCTAGATGGCTTGTGCCTCCTGTGCAAGGGCTTAGGTTCAAAAAAAGGAGGTCTCAAACATTTTTATTCCTATTCCCTTGAGCCCCATCCTCCTTGGACGCTCTTGTGTACCTGGACCATGTTACGAGGGGAAGAAATGGGTGATGGTGCTGGAAGGGAAGGTGATCTTCAGCCATGGCATCCCCAATGGCCTGCATCGTAGCAGTCCCCGTTAGCTGGACCTGGCTCAGGGCTGAGTGTCCTGCCAGACCCTTATCCTGCTTTGTCAGCTCTTGTCTCTGCCCACGCCAGCAGCAGGGTCACCCTTTCCCTCCCATCTCCCGGAGTCTCCCATCACCTCCTCCACAGCAGACATGGTTGTCCCTCGGGGTGGCTGCTGGCAAAGAGTGCAGAGAGCAAGCGCGGAGTTCTACATTTCTCCTTGAAAGTGCGCATCCATGATACCTGGGACCCTGTCCCATACGGCGCTCAGAGCTGGTGGCATCCATCTGTCAGCGTGCCCGACTTTATTCCAAGTTACGCTGATCCTCGAAGGCAGGCTGCTACCAGGAGCGTTTCGCTATTAACCTTCGCGATAGGGTGCTCTCGTTCCAGGTGGGTGCTCGGCAAGCGGAGGTCACGTCTGACACCAAATGTCTGCATGATTTCAAATCTGGCTCTGCGTTTGTGTCTGCGTGATCCCTGGGATGGGTAAATGATGGTTCTTCCCCCATTCTTGCAAAGTCCTCTTGCGAGTAGCGTGTAAGCAAGCCCGCCTGTGGGTAGGAGACTCAAACCAAACAACCCTTCCCTTTTGCTTGATAGAAACCATAGCAGGCTGGAGAGAAGTTCCTCCTTTGACGAAGACGTGATCTATTCACGGGCAGCAGAGGGTCGACAGAGCCGTGCTGGCCGATCGTAATGGCTGAGGCCAGGTGATGGAAGGACCCTTTTAAGTACCGTGGCAGGGAGATGCTGAGCCGCGGGCTGCAAGGGGAAGGGTGCGCTGAGCCTGGCTGACAGCATCGCCTTTGTCGTGGCTCCAGTAGCAAAGGTGGGATGCAGGATGCAGTTGTCCTTCTAAAGAGCATCATCGGTGGTGACCGCTCTTCCCCTTGGGGCTGGGAGGAAGAAAACTGGAGGAGGAAAGGATGTGGGAGCAGCGTCGGTTAGGATTGCGGGTGGAAAAGAGTGGCTGGTGGTCGGACGTCAGGTTGCTTTGGGTGGGTTTGGTGGCAGCAGAGCCTCTGGGTGTACCCGGCCGTCTGTCGGACGGGAGAGCCCCGGGCACGGTTGTGCTGACCCACGGCTTTGCTGCAGCTTAACACTTAATTACAAGGTGAGTTGGGAGGCACAAAGGGCTGTGAGCCAGATAGAGACATATTGATCCAGAGCAGAGAAGGTCACTGAGCCAAATTTTAAGCCTTTCTGCCTCTTCTGTGCTGCGGAAAAGCAGTGAAGTTGGATGCCTCGAGGTCTGCTCGCAGGAAAAGCGGCCGTAACGGCTGGGCCAGGGCTCCAGCCTGCATGCGAAGGGAGGAGAAGCCTGATTCACTCTCATCGCTCAGCTTGCGGCTTGCTTGAGGGAGGCGGCGCGCGGTGAGAAATGCAAATAAAAAGAGGATATTCAGGCCTCGGGAAGAGGCGAGAGAGCAGAGCACCCCAGAAGAGCTGGCAAAGCCTGAAATGATCTTTAAAGAGCAATATTGTGGAAGGGGGAGAAAGCCAGCGCTTGTGCCGCCGCCAGAGCAGGTGGGAGGCAGCGCGCTTCGTGGAGGGGCTGTCGCCTGGCTCTGGTTTAATTTTTCATGAACCACGGGTCTGTGCTTCACCGAGCACGCGGGTGCCGCTGTGCCCATTCCCACCGCTCCTGCCAGGCTGTGCCGGAGTTACACACTGCGTGCAGTTATACCCCGAACAAAGGAGACACCAAAAGCGGTCCATGGGAGAGGGGAGGTTACGTGAGGACAGAGCAGCTCGAAACGCCAGAAAATCAAGTTAGCCAGCCATTCGGTGACCTACTTTCCTTTTGGCAATAGCTGTGGCTTTGCAGGGGTGAATGGTTTCTAATTTTAGCTTATGGTTCATCAGGGAATTCTATATATTTTTCTCACCGCCGCGCTGGGTACGGATGAGGGATTGGGATGCAGGTTGGCGCTGCCCTATATCAGATTTTCTCAGAATTCAGGTTTTCTGATGCTAAACGCCTAGCACGCTGGTTTTCCCTCTTGTGACCTATTTAACGCGTACGGTTTGAAAAGTTCCTCCGCGTCGGAGAGGATAATTGTGGAAAACGTGACCTGTAATCCCCTCTTGCTACACTCTGCTGGACGAGTAATTGATTTCCAGAAAAAAAAAAAGTTGGCTGTACAGATTCTGCTGGGGAAGAGCGGAGAGAAGCTGCTCTTGACTGCGCTGAAATCCTGTGCTGGGAGGCTGTGGTTGCATTTGGGAAGGTTTTAGGAGACTTGGTTTATAGAGGGGCAGTTGATGGTCACTGAGGTCCAGGTGCCTCCTGCTCTAGGTATGTGCTGACCGGAGCCACTTGATCTTGTCTCCAAAGATGAGCTGTGAAATTGCACCTGAAAAAGCCCCTTTTGGGAAATGTTTGCAGTATAACACAGAAAAACACACATGCGTGTCTCCAAGCCAAGATTTCAACTGTGAGAGCAAACTGTACCATTTCTGAAAGGATGTATGAGAATGGAAGTTAACATTTTTGTTACTATCCGTAGACTAAACTGAGAATAAACAGTGGGCAGCATTTTCAAAAGCATCTGAGTCCTGTTTTCAAAAGTACTTTTAGTCCCTGAAGAGGCAGAATGATGTTTGAAAACAGTGATGGGTGCTAAAATTGCCGAGATTGTTCAGAAAGTGCAGTGGGGATCTCGGAGGACCGTTTCGGCTGCAGGGTACGTGGGTGTGGGATGGGGTGCATTTGCCAGTCCCCGTCACCCCCCTCTATGAGAGCCAGGTGCGGGCAGGATGGTGCAGAGCTACCTGGGGAAATGGGCTTGTGACGGGCGTCTTGGTTGCCGCTAGAGGCTGACAGCAATGCAGGCGTTGGGGATCTCCTAAATTAAACGGTGTGAGTGACCTTTAGTGTCTCCCCTGCGGGGGGAAGCTGATCCCTGCTGGCTCTGGCACCTCTAAGGTGGTAGCTGTGTGGCACAGCCTCCTTGCAGGCTTTAGTTTGCCCCTCTGGGGTGCCTTATTGTGTCGAGAGAATCGAGCTACCCTCACCTCAAATCCCCCTAACCAGGGCAGATCCTCTGTGCATATTTTTAGCCGTGTCTTTAATGTGCTGGGCCGTTCACGGGATTCCTTGCACCCGTCTTCCCCTGAAATTGATTGAGCGTACCTGGGCTTGAAGATGGGTTTGTGGTTTAAATGGAAATTTCCAGGTCCCTTGCTGAGCACGGGGAGGAGGGCAGCATTGGTGTTGCTCCAGATTGCTCTCCGTGCCTTTCCTGGGATGCTGGGCTGGCTGAGCTCTCCCTCTTAGCCTGTCCTGGAGGATGCTGCACCGTGGCAGCCCTGGCCGTGCCAGCAGCCCAGCGGCGCGTGACTTTGCTGGGTGAATTCTCCTCCAAGTCCCCTGCATGCCCAAAGTCCCCTTCAGCTACCGTGCACGCAGGCGTGCTCGTGCCTTCTCTCCAACCATCACGACGGATCCGGGGGGTTGAGGGTTCTCTGTAGACCTGCCGTGCCTTGGAGCCAGGCAGGATTCCTGCTTGGAGACCAGCAGATAAAAAGCAGCCTCTGTGCTTGTGCCAGACCTGTCCCTGCAAACAAATGCACGTCAGCTTTTCTCTAAAACATGGAGCTCATTTATCGCGGAGGGAGAGGTCGCGTCAGGACATGGCGTGACTTCGCCCTCCGCCGCCGTGCCAGAGAGGGGACGCCGCATGCTGCCACCCACCGCAGCGTGGCGAGGGCTGGGACGAGTCCCCCCGCGTCGCCCCGGCGCGCTGCGGGTGCCGACGGCTTGCGGCCGTGCGAGCCCACCCCTGCTCCGCTGTCAGCCCTCCGAAAAACTGGGTTTGATGCAGTGCAGGCAGTGGAAGCAAGCAGCAGCGTCTGTCTCGCTCTTGGGATTGAGTTGGTGGAAATCAATAAGATTAAATTTTAATTCGTTTTCTGTCTCGGTGCTTGTTCCTTCAAAAGGGCACAGCTATCTATCTATAAATTCAGCATTATGCTGTAAAATTGGAATTCAAAGGGTTGTTTTGAACTTTTTCCACCCCCTGCTGCTGTTGTGTCTGTGCGGAGCGTGTTCCCAGCTATCCGTTTACCCTCCTCAAATACCTTCATAAAGCATTAATGCCCCATCCATAAATAAGAGAATAAATAAATGAACACTTTTAGCATTGCAAAGTATAATCTAGCCGTTAACTACTCAAAGGCACCGAGCGTGACTCAGATCCCACGGGGATTTTATGTCTGTATAACTCTGATTTTCTGTGAACTCCTGATTTACATTAGAAAGGGAAGAATCAGACCTGCATCGTCAGCACGGAGCTGGTGCAGTACATAAAACCTTATCAGTGAAACTGCTTTTGAGCATTAAATCTGCAGGGTTTTCTTCAAATTCTACTTTATGTGGCAGTCGGGGAGGGGGGGGGGCATTTTGTATTTGGCTGCTGAAAGGGCCTGGTTCATTTTGCTTTTGTTTCTAAGAACTTTTATTCTGGGGATACCTCGTCTTGGCTCAGTGGCGCAAGATGGGCTTTCAGATGGTGCGGAGGAAAACTGGAAGGTCAGAGGTTAGATGCTGCTAACGCTTCTGCGTGATAGCAGGGCTTCCAGAAGGATCAAACTGAAACATCTGTCCACGACTAACCCAGACCCGATAACACCGCGTCCTGCGTTTTCGGGTTCTGGAAGTAAGGACGAGAAGTGCGGAGAGCCCAAATCTGTCGGAGGGAGGAGCGTAGACCCTGCGGCACGGCTCCGGCTCCTTGGGTTGGGTGACTGGAACTTTCCTATTACTGCTTCAGTGCCAAGACTTTGATTTCTAAAAGCCTGCTGTGCAACGCCAACGTTTTCAGCAGTTTTGCAATGGCGAAACGTTCGACAACGGTTTGCAATGGCAAAGCCTCGTTAGCACCTTGCTTTAAAATTAATATGCCTTTGATTGGGGCTGTAACCTTGCAGGTGACAGAGCGTGGTGCTAGGTGAGTGTGCGAGTGGAAACCCAGCTACGACGGGGGGTTCAGCCCTTGGCTGTGGATGGTGTACGAGCGAAACTGGCTGGTGATGACAAGCCAAAGCCGGAGACCGGCGAGCAACCGACATGAGTCGGCTTGTCGTGCTCTGCGCAGAACGGGCGGGGACTGCTCTTAACACACAGCTCCAACGTGACCCGTTTCCTCAGTTTTCTTACTCTTTGCGATTAGTCATTCGTAACCACTGCTGCATGCGTCTGCTGGCCCGAGCCTCGGGGACGGGGCTCCATCGCTGCTGGTGCGGTGGGGAGATGGCTCCAGCCAAGCGCAGGGAGGTGGAGAAGCGGGGAGCGTGCCGGGCACCCGCATCCCATGGGCGCCCCTGGAGGGCATCAGCCCCTGGGCCGGGTGAGAGGAGCCTGGCACATAGCACCGAGGGTGACCGATGTCCCCTGATGGCGATGCTCAGGGATGTTTGTGTCCAAGGAGAGCCTGGGGGAGGGCACACATCCTCAGGCTCCCGCGGTTGGGTTGGGAGCACCGGTGGTGGCCATCCCTGCCGGCTGCGGGAGCTGGGGAGGGAAGAGCTTTGCTTTCCCTTCCCACAGCACTGGGGCTCATCCCACCTGCTTTGTGGGGAGGGCAGCAAATTGCTGGGGTGGTTTGGCTCTTGGAGAGAGGATGCTGAGGTTTAAAGGGGAAAAAAATAGTACCTGTGGTCATAGGAATGAAAACCTTTTCCCATGAAACCGGCACTGCCAGGTCGTGGTTTGGTCCTGGCAGATCTTGGCACAGAGGTAGGGCCTTTAAATCCCCCCAGACAGTTTGCTTTTCTGCTTCATGTAGAAAGGTGTCTCGCCTGAGGGTTTCCATGATTTCTGCTGACTTCAGCCACACTCCTCCTGATGAATTTTGTTTTAAACAAAGCCCAACTCCAGCCTGCCTCTTTGCCATGCCACTCCTGCAGCTCCGCCTGCCCCGGGGAGGTCCTGCCGCCGGGACAGGAATTTTTCCCAGCGCTGCCCTGTTTGCAGCTCTCCTGCCTCTCGAAGGGCTTTGCTTATCTCCGTGCAGGACATGCCTGGTCCCAAATAAAAACCCTTCCATTCCCCAGCGCTGCTGCCTACGGGCTGCTATAAATAACCCCGGGAGCATGGTTCAGCTGCAGCAGCTTTGCACTGCGTGGAGCGATGGCTGGAGTCAGTCCAAGAAAATGCCGCCTCCTAATTTCAGATCCGCTTTCTCAAAATAACTCTTGTGTTTCCTTCTCTTCCATTTTTAAACTTTGCTTTTAAGAAGAGCCCACGCGAAATCCCAGACTCTCCCTCCTCTGGTTTTGGATGCTCCGCTGCCTCGTGGGGTTGGCTCGTCATCCCCGTGGGAGCGCACGTGGCCGGGAAGTTGCTCTCCTGCCCGCTTCCCCCTCCCAAGTCTATTTTAAATTTCTTCAAAGGAGTTTGCTTTGGAAGCCAAATGCTTTTTAGGCGAGAATGGAGATTTTTCATAGTCTGCAGGGAGGTTTTTGTTGTTGACGAAGATATCTTTAGCTCCAGGCCTGTTGGAGGAGCGTGAGATGGGGTAAGAGCGTGACCTCCTCAGCCGCGGTCTGCCGGCCTGTGCCCCTGCCCGTGGGGAGATGGGGAGGGAGGTTTTTTGGGGGCAGATGCTGCTGCTTGCCACATCTGCGGGTCCCCTTTTGCATCCGTGGGCCCCGCAGTGACACAGATCAGTATTTGCGGTTCAGCCGTGCTTCTTGAGACACCTTGATCCCTCCGAAATGCACACGGAGGACTAGTATGCGATGGGCTTCACCTCTCCGTCTGAGTCGTGCCGAAACGTGCTCCAGAGGAGGGACCTCTGCCCTTGGAAGAGCCCACGGTTCACCCGTGCCGGTGCGAAACCCAGAGCTGCTCCACCAGAGCAAAGCAACTCTGATGGTAAATGGGAGCAAAATTCAGCCTCGGGGCTTCAGTCCCTCTGCGAACGCCGCTGCTCCCAGTGCTGTAATAATATTTCAGGACTCTGTACCGAATCAGGAAAAGGGGTCATTAGCTGCTTGCTGTGGAGCTGCAGAGGGACTGTAAAGCGGGTGGGGATCTTCACGCATCTCACCAGGAGTAATGGCTAGGTTTGCCTCCTGATTCATTTCTTTCTGTTAAATCACAGGGGTTGCAGGCACGGGTGGGGTTGTTCAGCAGGTGTAGGATGAACCCTCTGGCTTCCTTCCGCAGGGTCAATCACTAAACGTCCACCTAACGAAATCAATACTGGAACGGAGTCCTAGGTGGCTGTGCCTTTGGGAAGGAAAGGATTTAACAGGGCTGCCGGGGGTCTTCAGCGCAGGTCCTGCGGCTGTGGAGAGAGCTGGGGGCTGCCCTTGCCCGTGAACGGTTTGAGGTTTGCCTAAATTCCCCAGCCAGGCTTCTGGCTAGCCGGGTCCCCAGGCGGGAGCGTGTCTCCCTGTGTGTCTCTGTCCTCCAGGACGAGCCCCAGCGTGGTGGGAACCTTCTGCTGGGCGTAATACGTCCTTCCCAGTTCTGCCGCCAGCTCTCACCTCGGTCTGCGTGGCCTTTCAGACAGCTCATTACGGTTCTGCTATGATCTGATAAATGCGGCAAGGAGCATCAGCAATTACAGAGGGTGTCAAGTGTTAATTGGGCAGCTTTCAAGACAGAGGCATTTCTTTGTGTACGTACAAAGATATGACGTGCTCGGAATAGCTTCCCCTCCTGATCTTTCGTTCTGGAGACGTGTACGTTACAGTCGGTTAATGCAAGACAAATTATGTCATTCTTCTTGATTCGCCACATGTTCTGCCTGTGGTGATTTGCCTCTGGGTTGTCTCATTAAGTTGTCTAAACATGGCAAATGCAGCAGCTGAACACACTCGGCTTTTTCTCGAAGTTAATCACGTTGTACACATGGGCCTCCAGCATCGTCGGCTCCTAGCTGTGCCATCCGCCGCTGCCGGGGCATCTTTCACCGGCGCTGGTGCCCAGGAGAACGGGCCTCTGGTGGGACAGGCTGCCTCGCGCTGGGGCTGCAATCTTCGACCCACAGTTACGCTGCTTGCAGTTAATCAGGGTGCTGATTTTTGTCCCCAGTATGCATCAGAAAATATTCAGGTAAGCTGCTGCTGCTTCCCGGCAAGCAGTGGTGGGCAGGAGGGCGGTTGGCCAAATCCCCGTCTTGGCAGCGGATGCAGTGTCTTTTGTAGCAGTTTTTATCCCCCCCCCCCCCCCCCCGAAAATCTTACCCCCTGGTTTTAATTGTTTAAAGTTTCCGCATGCCACGGTGCTGATGTTCTCCGAGGTCAGCAGGTTTTACGGCTCTTGGAGACCAAAATATTAAGCTCTGGGTGGGAGTTCTCCATTGCGTGATGATTATTTCCAAGGGGCAAGTCCCTGGGCAGACTTGGCTTGTTCCCACTAATGGAGTCAGGCGCGCAGCGGTGGAAATGTCTGATGCTTCAAGGGTGGCTGGGCTGGGCTGTGCAGCTCCTGGGTTTCTCACCCGGGCTGCGTTTGCTGGGGTTTGATTTCCCCGTCGTCAGCTGGAGCATCCTTGGGGATGGCAGAGCCAGGCTCCGCGTTAGCCAGGGCTGTCCCATCTTCGTGATCCAGCGGGAGATCCCTTTTCGGGGAGGTGATCTGGTGTGGAAGAGGCACGCGCTCTGTAGCAGATGTGGTATTTTATGAGGAGGGTCGATACATGTCTCTTACAGCTTGGGCCACGTGTTACACCCATTGATCTAAAGCTTTGCGTGCTGTGCTTTGCAGGTGGGTCCTGGTGCCGGGAATCACTTCGCTTCCCCTGTGGGTCAGGTGGGGACGGTCCCTTCTTTCCCTTAAGTGTCAAAGCACCTTCACATCGGCAGCAGTCTGGCGTGGGAGAAGAGTTGGGAGCAGTTTATTGCAGTGCGGAAAATGTAATTGCCACTCGTAAACACGTGGCTCCTTCCCCTGGAGCCCGAGCCCCAGGCGAGGGCAGGCGCTTGCTTCTGTCGCAGCCATTTCCCAGCATCTCCCGGCTTTCGTTCCGGGAAGTGCTTGCTCTCCAAAGACCCATCTCCATCACCGGGACGGCCACGCTTTCCCTGTGGTCCCTGCGAGCATCTCGATGCCAGTTCGGCACCGGACAGAAGCGTGGCGTGCACCGAGCGGCACGCTGGTAATGCGGGAGCGAGCCGCTTGGTGGCTGCCCCAGCTGCGCATCCCCAGGGGCTGCAGAGAGCACCGGGCGCTGGGGGCACCTCCCCACCCGTGGTCCTCCTAGGATGGAGCAGGGACTCGGGAGAGGCCAGAGGGGCAGAGCAGCTCGCTGGGACGGGCTCCAGCTGCGTTTGGGGCTCTGCCACAGCATCGCTAGCTGCTCCACTGCTCTCCGTGTGCGTCCTTGCCTGTGCGGTACACGCAGCGATCGTGACATCTGTGAACCCCGAGGTCTGCGCAGGAGCGCTGCGGATGGACAGGCAGGGATGCATCAGTAGCGGGGCTGCTGCGTGCATCGTGTGTACGCGTGGGGACGGTGCCAGAGCAGGCACGCTTTGTGGTTACGTCCTCCTAGCATCCTTGAAGTTGCTTCTAAATTGCAAAGAAGCTTTGTGAGCGTGCAGTAAATAGAGGAGCTGGGAACGTGTCCCGGTTGCTGTGTTGCGGTGAGGCACCTGGTGCGGGTTTTGCAGCCGGGCCGGGGTTGTTTGGCCGGGGCCCTGAGCTCGGCTGCGGGCAGGGTGACTCATGCAGCTGCTCCGGAGGCCGACTCTGCAAAAGTGCATGCTGGCAGATCAGACCTGTGTGTGGGTGTGCAAAGCCCCGGCGGAGAACTTGCACACCTACCAGCTGCATCGGCGCTTCTGAGGACCGGCCGGCGGCGGGGGGGTAGGTGAAGCTCTCGGAAACCCACCGAGGGGGGCGGACACGGGGGCAAGCCGGCGGGGTGATGTGCAGCTTTTGGTGTGACCCTGGGAAACTCGTCCTGTCCTGAGCTTGCGGGAAGGCGAGAGGTGCCCTGTGCTAGAGAGTAGCGGGAGCCAGACCCCCGGAGCTGGAATCCCTTCCCTGCCCCCGGGGGTCTTCACCCAGGGTTTGCCAAAGCCCCGCTGGCTCTGCCAGGGAACCCAGCCCTCCCCAGCTCCCCCACCCTGGGGCTCAGCTCCCCTCCTGCAGCTCCAGCGGGGCTCTGGTGCTTATTGGGTTAAAATGTTGAACACGCTTCAAAAAAGGGTTTTCCCCTCTGCGTCGTGTCCCCCCCCACCATATTTAAATATTGGGAAGCTCAGCTCTGCCCACGTCTCCTTCGCCCTATTTTAGGCAGCTGTGGATTTTCTCTCCCCCCTACCCCAAAATAGCCAAAACTACCTGTTTTATTGAACAAACGCCTCTGAAAATCCATCTCCTCGCCCCCCTCGCTGCCAGGTATTTGGCTTTATCGGCTCAGCCCCGTGGCTCATCGGCAGCATGCAGCAAGCTGGATTTATTGGACTGTCAGTAACCACCCCCCCGAAAAGCCTGGCTTTGCGAGGACGCGCTGTTTACTGAAAATGTCATCTTTTATTTAGACTCCTGCTGCAACCAACCTCTGTCTTTTCTTCAGGCCTGTTTAATTAGTAACCGCTGCACAGCCCCTGACACGTGTTCCTGGGTGTTTTTTTTGTTTTTTTTTTTTTTTGCTTTTAATAAGCACTAGGTAGCTTGGCCAGGGGCGGGAGGGGGCACGGAAGGGTTCCTCTGCGGCAGGGAGGGGAGGGAAGCGAGAGCAAGACGAGGAGCCAAGGGCAGCTCAGATCTAACGATCACATGCTCGTGAAGCGATGAATCCTAGAAAGGGCATCTCCGTGTGTGTGCCAGCTCGCCCGCCCTCCTCCTCGCATGGCGGCTGTGCAGAGGTAACGGGTGCGATCCCCCCGCCTGGCACCCACAGGGGTCCGGGATTCGGGTCGCTGCCCGGGCAGAGCTCGGATTCATTGAAGTCGTGATAACTCGAGTGACAGAGCCCTTTGCCCCTGGGGCTTTCCTGCAGGTCCAGAGGCTGAGCTGAACCTTTCTACCCACTTTCAGGCAGGGGTGGGATTTATGGCAGCTCTGTGGAAGTTTGGGACGGGGTTTTAGCGCAGGGGGAGAGCCGGAGCGGAGGGCTGCGACCGTAACCGATGGCAGAAATAACTTTTCTTTTCCCTCTCCCCTTTCCTCCCTGCAGAAGAAGGCGGAGGCTGCCCACCGGATCCTGGAAGGACTGGGTCCCCAGGTGGAGCTGGTGAGTGTTACCTCTCGCTGCGGGGAGCGGGAGCCGGGTTGGAGAGGCTCCTGGGTGGCGAGCGTGGCACCCTGTCTGTGTGTCCAAGCTGTCAGAAGGCAGCGTGCTGCTGGCCGGGACCTCTCTGGCACAGCACCAAGGCAGGAAGCGAAGCAGCTGAGATGAGTACCGAAACTCAAGCAGACACACACACACAGAGCCCTCTTCAGAGAGCCTTAACCCTTAGGCTCCTTCCTCACGCGCTGCAGCAGAGCTGGGGGGCGGAAGGGGCTCCGGCACAGTCTGGGGTGCCGATGGCTTCATCTGCTGATGGCAGCCGCAGCACCGGGGCTGTGGGGCTGCTGCCTGGCCAGCCGGCCTCGTGGTGCTGCGTGGGAGGGATGGGTGCTGGGACGGCTCTCCTCTGTCCCACCCCGCTGCAGATGGAGGAGGGTGCAGGAGGGTGCTCTGTAAGCACAGCCCGGTCACAGCTGCAACGACCTGCAGGTATCGGGACTCGCACGCATCCTGTTGCTGTCTCCCTCGTGCACAGGGAAGCTGAGAAAAACAACTTATAATAAACTGGCAGTTTGGGACCGCCCTCTCATCCAGCAAAATCCAGCTGTAAGTCAAGCGGCTGATTGCTGGAGGGGTGGCTGAAAACAGCCCCTGAGGGGCTGAGTCCTGGAGAAGGGTGCTGGGAGGGGGTGCGTCTGAAGCGATGCTGCTGGAAGGATCGGGGGGGGACGGACGCGGTCTGAGGGAGCATCTCTTGCTTCGCGCTGGCCGCCGGGTGCGATGGAGGGAGCCGTTTGTGCCACGTGGGAGTGGGCAGCTCACAGTCCTGGGCAGCTGTAATTTGGACGTGCCTTGTGGAGGTGGTGCTGATCACCATCTTCCCTGGGTGCGTAAGGGAGAGGTCACAAGGGAATTCGTGCTCACTGCTACGTGTTGGAGCCTGCTCCCTCGTTTGGGGAGGTAGCGCTCATTATTTTTCCTTTGAGTCACCAGGGTCAAACCCCTTGCTTGCTTTCTGCTCTGAAGATTGGCAGTGCCTGCGGTTGGTGCTTCCTCATCGAAAGATGTTGCATTTCCTTTCCTTCCTCTCGCCACTTTTTTTTTTCCCCCCCTCTCCTTTTTTTTCCTTTTTTTAGTTTGTCGATGCTTTGCCCTTGGGTGCTGACGCTGCGCAGGGGAGCTGCAGCAGAGTCCAGTGCAAACCTTTCCTCTGTCGCCTGCCTTACCCCTCGGAGGGCAGGGGAAGCCTCTGCTGAGAAAACCCTGCGAAACCCCGGCTGGGCTCTGTGTGCACCTTGCAGGCTGTCTCATCTGGCTGCCCAGAGAGAGACGCTTCCTACGGCCCAGCCCCCACGCCGTGTCGGGCAAAACAGCACCCAGGACCTGCCAGTGGCCTCTGAGAGATGAGATGAATAGTCAGATCTTCTTCTGAGTTGGAAAGGAAGCAGCTCCAGGAAGGAGGGCAGCTTTGCATGCTCTGCCCGACGTGCACGCCTGCTCTGCCGTGTCGCGCACGAGGTGCACCAGCCCTGGAGCTGCTGCAACCCAGGTCTCTTGCAGGGAGGCTGGGGCAGCCTGGTGCTAATCCTGTGCAAAGGCTCTGCAAGGAGCGGTGGTGGCTGTCACCCAAACGCAGGGTCTTGGATTGCTGTCGGCTCCGCTCAGGCTGCCGACGTCTTGCTTTTGGTTGTTCGGAGAGCTCTGGTTATTGCATTTGCAGCAGCGATGGTGACGGATGTGCATCGGGCTCGGTAGCGGGGCAGCTTGCCAGGGGCTGATGGTGTGAGGCGAGAGGTCATGGTGGAAATCGGTTAATTGTGGCTGAGAGAGACGGGAGGTTACCGCAGCGTTGACAACCGGTGGCCACGAGCAGGGTGAGGTGGTATGAGGTCTTGGGTGCTGCTGGCAGGATGGAGCCAGATGCATCCCCGGCTTGTGCTGGCGTCAACGGGCGGAGGAGCCGTGGTGGGGCTCTGCCTTCTGTGCTGCTGGCGGCAGGTTGCTCCAAGGGGGTTGTGTTTGAGCGAAGAAAGAAATCTTATCACCTGAGCACATCGATGGGCTTGTTTGAGGCTGCCTGTAGCGTTAGCTGGAAGGAGGGAGTTTTGAGAGTGATCCAGTATAGCATAAATAGGGATTTACCCAGAAGTTTTGGGTCTGTGTCATGGGTTTCCCATCAAGCTGGAAGCTGCTGGGAGATGGCCCAGCTCTGGTAGGAAATTCCTGCCTTCAGTCTTTTAAACAGCTCCCTCTGAGCTTTCAGGCTCACAAGCTCGTCGCTGAAACCGGTGTCCTTGGGTTGTGCATCTCAAGGAAGCAGCAAAGTGTTTGCTGCTGGTTTGTGGCTTCTCACTGCTTTGACCTTACAAGGTCTGGCCCTGCACCTTTTATCTTAAAGGTGTCATTTGTGTCTGATCCTCTTCGGAGGATCCTTGGTTTTGTGCTCCTGGGGTTTTAAACATGCGGAATTGTCCCCGGATCCCTTTGCCCATTACTCCTCGCTGGTGCCTCTCCATCCTGTCTGCTGGAGTTTTGGGTGGCCCTGCACCTCTTCCCTGGCCCCCACATCAGCCCCAGCCGATGCAGAACACACCGGTGTCCTGTGCAGCCACGGCCGCTGCCCTCCGCGTGGCTGGGGCTCGGCTCCCTGTCCCGCGGTGGAAATCACCCCTGCCTAGGGATCCCCGGGAAGCAGGGATGCGGTTCAGGTCCGGGGAAGCTGGTGCTCCCGTGTGGGTCAGGAGGAGGTCGTGACTCAGTAAACCAGGACTCTGCTCATTTCGTCCCTGCAACGTAGCGGTACCATTTTAAAAAACGACCCCGTGTTTTCCCCAGGGAGAAACGTCACTGCGATGTGTAGTCTGAACGCTGCAGTGGCCAGAAAGCGATTGAGACCTTTCATGCTGTTTTATTTTTAAAGAGCTTTCAGTAAATCCAAGGTTTTTCCAGTAATAGCTTTGCATTGCAGTTACGTTTTTCTTAAATGTCATCCCCCAGAGAAATGCATTACATGTCCCTTACCCTGGAGGAACAGCGTGGATGTTCTGAACATGTCACCTTACCCGTCTGACCTGTCTACTTCTGCTTACTCATTGAGAAAGTCGTAATTCTGTGCAGGTTGCCGATGGCTCTGGGAGAAGATGCTGTTTCTCAGTCCCTGCCCTATTGAGAATAAAGTTTCTTTAACTCTTTAGTCTGTGAGGATATGTTCTCCATGGGGTAGGTAGGACTTGTCTCCTGGGCTTGCTCCACTGTGTGGGCTGAGGTGCAGTGCCGAGGCAGACAGAAATCTCTTTGAAGATGCCGGTGTCATGTGGATGTTGGGTTCGGGTCCCAGAGTTTCTTATTTCTGAATGTTTGGGCATTTCTTTTAAAGTGATGTGTTCCGGTGCTTGTCTGTTAACACTTAGGTTTGCTAACTAAGAATTTGAGTGGCTGTGTGTACCACGGATGAGTAGTAGTGGAAAAGAATCGGCAGCCTTTGGTGAGCTGAGTGGCACCAGGGCATCCATGATGTCCACATGCACATGAGCATCTTCTAACCCAAGCGCAAACCGGAACGTTTACCCCACTGCCATCTCCCAGGAGGAAGGTCTCTGTAACTCGCCACGTGCCGGCTTCTTTGCTTTGATTTTTACGAGCACAGAGGGAAGAGAGGCACTTTTACTTATCAATATTTCCAGTTCCCGCAGTCCTCTTCCAAGAGGCAGTCGCTGGTCAAGGCAGCCCAGTCGAGCCTTCCCAGGATGACTGTGGACGTGGTGCTCCAGAGCCACGGCTTGACTTCTTCTCTCCGTGGTGCAGACCTGCCTCTCTCGAGCTACGTGATGAGACGGATGTCTGTGTTCCTCTGAGCTTTCCAAGCGAGAAGTGCACAGCCAGCTCTGAGCCTGCAGTCGGACCAGCAGATCTAAGAGGATTCATGGTAGAAATACCCCTGGGGAAGGGACGCCGCTGAGAACACGTCTCCTTCTGGGGGACCTGCTTGTCCCTCTTGTCTGCCCTGGCTCTGCCAGCACGGGGTGGCCGGGTGTCTCCTTGCGGGTGTCTCCTGGCAGACCCGCAGCCCGCCGTCCCCTCGCAGGGTAACAGATGCCCGAACGCTGCCGGCGGCCCCGCAGCCCTCCTGGGAGGCAGCAGCTCATCCCACCACCTCTGTCTGCCTGGGTTCCTCTGCGCGCCTCTTCCACGTGGTGTGCTTTCCCAGCGAAGAGGGACATGTCCGAGGGCAGCCAGAGAAGGAAGGTGATGACCTGCTGGTGCCAAGAGGCAGCGGTGATGGGCTGCAGAGAGCAGGGAGAGCTGCAGCCAGTCTCCTTTCTGTGCAGATTGATGTGGCTGTCCCGGTGTGTGGCAGGGGAGAGGTGAGGCAGCCTCTGTTTTTTACAGGGCAGTAGAGACAGGGTGGCTGTGTGGAAAAACAAGCTTCTGTGTCAAGCACCTGAGATGGTGATGGGGAGATACCGTGGAGGAGGTGAGAATAACACCTTCTTCAAACTGGAGGAGAAAGGGACCCGCCTGTGTTTGCAGCTCCTGTCCTCTCCAGTGCTGCTCACCCTGTTGAGCAGATGTTCAGATGTTTTGCTCTTTTCCTGTGTTTAATCTGAGATGAAACTGAGTGGACGCAGAGCGTAGCCTCAGCCGTATGGCCACAGTAGGAAGGTGAGCTGTTTGTAGCTGTGGCCACGGTGCTTCCTCCAACCAGCACCCGGCCATCACACGTCCCCCTGCCTGTGTTTGGCCACAGATTTTAGGTTGCTCACAGCTGATTTGGTGAAAGTTTGTGAACTGCTCGAAAACTTGGGCGATGTTGCTGTGGCTGGACAGGAGCGGCGCTCATTAGGTGCCCAGTTGCTGACGATGGTTGGGCCATGGCAAGCTTTTGATTAGCGCAGTCTTGGACATGTTCACAGCAGCTTAGCTGATGACTAGAAGAGCGTTGAAGGGCTTAATCCTGAGCACCCTGTCAGCCTGCTTGTGCGGACACAGCTGGGGGCAGCTCCTGGAGCACGGCCTGAGTGCTCCCACCCACAACGGGTGGGACTGAGCGTGGTCTCTGTGGCACCTCGCCCTCCCAGAGGTGGAACCCTCTGTTGGGGCAGGTTCCCCATGGGTACATCACCTCGCGGATGGGAAGGGAGAGGTAGCGAGGGCAGTGACCAGCTGAAGGTGGCCAGGGATGGATCCACCTCTCCTGATTCCCCGTGGAGGGCCCCAGCGCGCCCGCTGAGGGTGCGGGGCGCAGAGCAGCTCCATGATGGGTGCTCACATCTGGTGCTGGAGACTGGGCTCTCCAAAGGGCAACCCTGGACAAAACACTTGTCCTACCAGAGCCCAATGCCCCTCCTGAGGGACAGACGAGCATTGCTCTACATGTGGGTGCTGGGGGACTGCGGCAACATGCCCGGGGGCCAACCCACCCCGGCGTTGCTGGAAACCAGAGGGGCGAACGCTTGTCCTGCCCGCAGTTGCCTGCGCTTGGCTCCCTGGGAGAGCTCAGGCAGGCTTTTGCCGCGTAGACATAACAATTTGCAGCACACAGACTGTCTCTTCCCGCTCCCCAAGCCCCCCTTTCCCCTTGCCTCCCCCGTGTCATATGCTCCAAAGCGCAGTGCGTTTTTCAATCAGTGAATAACAACCACGTACTCCGCCGTGCCGTGTTTATGTGGATTACGTCGCAAATTGCTTGCTCTGAGCCAGCTCGCTCGAGCGCTGCCTGCCCTCCCACGGGCTGAGCCGGGATGCACCGGGACTCGAGCAGCGCTGCCGGGAGCCAGCACCCTCCAGTACGGCTGGCGGGGAGCGGGGCTGGGGGGCGCGGGGACGGGCGCCTGGGCTGGCACGGCTCGGGGAGACGGGAACCTGCACCGAGGCAGCAGCGCTTCTGACGGGTTTAAGTTTCTAAATGTCAGACCGTACCATTTATGCCTTCATTTTTCTTATTTATTTCAGCCATTATACAACCAGCCTTCAGACACCAGGCAATACCATGAAAACATTAAAATGTAAGTACGTGGCAATAAAGGCTATTTTAAATGTCAGGTTGGGCATTAGGCTGGAGTGGGAGGGATGCTAGCTCGCTCCCAGACCCTGATTAAAGCTGCCGAGGAATCGCGAGCATCCTTTTAGAGCTGGTGTTTCGCTGCTCCGGGTGCCTGAAGCACAAACCAGCTCTCGGAGCAGCTCGAGGAGCCCAGCAGTTGGGAGCTGTAGCTTCAGACGGGTGCTGGAGGTGCTGTTTGATTTTTCTCGGGGGGGTGGGCGCGGGTCCTGGCCGGTCTCCTGGCGTTTTCCCAGAGAGCACTCATCTTGGGTGCTTTCTTCTGTGTTTCACGCGTACTGAAGTATGGAATCGGCTGCCAGCGTGTGCGTGTGCGCGCGTTTGCATGCAGGATAGATGAGGTAAAATGAAAAGTTGCAATTACAGTTAGATTTTCATGAAGCACCTCTTGAATGTCTAATAACAACTGGTTATTTCAAAGACACTTACTGAGACTTAGCAATCATCTAATTTGACTTATCACCTCGGTACACGATTTAATCATCAACCTGCATTTAATAACCACAGTGACTTCCTGAACGTAGAAGAAATGTAACAGATAATGAGAGCGGCGATAATTGTGATTATTGTTGGAAATTTAAATAGTCAAGCCAGATCTGAAACTTCTATCTGCCTGGAATGAACCGATGATTGCTCTGAGCTGCCTGCAGCGTGTCTATTTTGGTACGGGCTCGGTCAGCTGGCGATAATCATCTTTAATAATCTATTAACAGAAGTTAATAATCTTTTGCTTTTCAGCGGTATGTTAATTGATGCCAGTGGGATTATAGGAAAAGAGTTGACGTACCTCTGCTGTTCTGCTCTGCTGCAGGGAGTGTGTAGGCGCTGGCAGTGTCTAGGTGCTGGCTGTCCCCAAGGGCCGTGGGGAGGAGGAGGGTTTGGTGACGTGACCCTGCTGCTCGCTGCCAGGCCCTGCTCGGTTCCTGCTCCACCCAAGGCTTTCTGTGTCATCCAGGCAATGCACTCATGCAAAACATTCAAACCCCAGAGTCACCCCGAGCCCTTTGGTTCCCACAGGGCTCAGCGCTGGGCACTGGGTCGTGTTTGGGGACTCGGTGTTGGCTGGGGTGCTGGGACTAAACCCAAGGTGCTGCTGCACCGTGCACCTCTGAGGTAGGGGAGCATCATCTGCTGGTGCTGGGTGGGGAGGATGGAGAAGGCTTCTGCAGGGAGGGAAAGCAGACGGAGAAGTCAGTGGGAAGCGATTGCTTTTCCCGCAGCTGAGAAACCCCTGAGCTTTTTTTGCTTCCAGATGTTGCCTTTGTGCTTTGTGTTGGCGATGCGTTTACCCTGGTTGGTTGAGCTTGGCAGATACCGCCGCAAGTCTTGAGCAAGGACCCCCCAGGATTTTGACACTCGTGTGCTTTGGCCTGGGTGTCCCGTCATTTCAGCCCTCTGGCCGTTGTCTTCGGTGGACGCGCTGCCTTCGAAGGCAGCTCTGAGGGGCGCGGAGGATGCAGACGTGTGCCTCCACGCCGGCCGCCTCCCCCAGCCCACGCCGCTCAGGTGTGCTTTTCTAGCTGCAAAGATGTAAAAAAAAAAGCAAACAAAACCAGAGCCACCCCCTCCAGTTCACTGATTCAACGCAGGACTAATGAAGTAGGTGGCGATTTTACTCTTGGGAGAGGCGATGATGCCTGGCAGAGGGTCTGGGCTCCCTGCGGGCTTGCAGCCCCCCTCTTTTGGAAGTCTGGTTTGCTGTCGGTTCAGGGGGTTGACGGCTGATAAACCACCTTATACAGCATCAAGTGCTGGCCCAAGGATGTGTTTTCCGCGTTGCTGGTTGTGTCTCACCCCTGGCACTGGTGGCATGTGGCAGTCACTGTCTCTCGGGGTCCCCCGACCCCCCTCTTCTCTTGAAGGGCTCCACGGCCATCACAAGCTGGGCGCTGAAGGTGGCAATTTCAAGCTGATGGCTAGTTTTGTCCTTGCAAGAACGAGTTAAAAGTAGATCCAGATACTTCGCCCGCTCTCCGATCCCCTGCCAATACTTGTGGGTTTGTGATCACATTTTCCTGCCATTTAAACGATTTCCTGTCCTTGCTTGCTGCCTGAAAGACGGGCGCAAACAAGAGGGAGCTGACTGCGCAGGTCAGGAGTGAAACCGGTAATGAGACGTGATGCCCTGTCAAACCAGCTTCCCGTGCCGTCAGAGCCGGCGCTCCGCTCCACGCCTGCCTTTGCAGGCATCCGTAGGGTTATCCCAACCCTCTCGTGCGGCTGTAGCGGTGGCGGTGACAGACCAAGGAGAGGTTGGAGCAGGCAGGCTTGGGGTTAATGTTCGCTGTGATTAACGCTGCAAAAATATGGGGAAGGAAACCACGCGTTTTAATGAAAAGCCTCCGTCTCCTCCTTCCAGAAACCTCGCAATTAGCTGCCTTCAGCTGGTTGTTGATGCCAGCCGAGTGCATTCGCAGATCTAGGTCAGCAAAAGGCCCTTGAGCGATCTGGGCTCCAGATGTTTGCTGCTTTTGACCGTGGGCCTGTCTCGGAGGTCCTGGGGTCTGAACTGCACTCTGCTACCTGTTGATGGATGTGCAGAGAAATCGCTGTGTCCTGTTCTCCCATCTCTTGTTGCACACTAAAGGACATTTGGATGCTTGGGAGGCAGATACAAAATCAAGATTTCAGTGATTTCTTCTAAGCAAATGATTCAGGGTCCTTTGACCAAGAGGAAAAGGTATTAAACTTCTTCGTTTTGACCAAATCATGCTCGGATGTTCAAATCCTACCTGTAACTTCTCTGCGGGCTGCATTTGGAGATATTTTTTGTTCTTTCCTTGTTCTCAATATGTTTGTGCCTTTCTGCTCTAGAAGAGCAGCTTCTGCTCCGTAGCCTGGAGGTGGCTGTTTCGGTAGGAGATGCAGGAAATCCCGAGGGTGCTGGGAGACATCAGCCAGATGCATTAGAGCCCCAGAAGGACAACTGCCAGGACACCGCAGGTTGGATTTTGCCGAGGTGTAATTGGGTGCAGATTCTTCTGAACAACTTCACCCTACGCAGGTTTAGCCGTGACGAAAAAGTCTTCTGGCACGTTGCTGGAAAATCATCGAGGTTGTGATTGTGTCCCCAAAACCTCGCTGCCTGCTGGCTCTGTTGTGTTAAACAGAAACTGCTGCCACGGGAAGCTGGTTTGGAGCCTCATACCTGGGCACAGGAGGATGGCCAGGCTGTTCCTATTCCCTTTTCTTTTAAACGTTTCCTAGGGTGGATTTTTTTTCGCTGTTGAATGTTTGCAAGTGTCAGTGGGAAGGCATTTGAATATCACAAAGCCAGGATTCCTCGATTTCTCTGCAGCGATACTCTCCGCCTTGCAACGCTGGTTGAATTCTCCTGCTTGTTTGCTTTGATTTTCAGTCGGGATGAGTCACTTACGCTCACAGAGCTGGCTGGGGAGTTACAGGGAGAATTTCTACTCTTACTAAAACGTTACCGGTCTCTTATTTTCATGGAGTTTTATGGCCTGTCTCCTATTCAGTACAGTTAAAATTAATTTCATGCCCCAGTTCATTCCAGTGTTTGCAGCTTCAAAAGCTTTTAAGTCCTATTTAGCTGCCTCGCTGTGCTCTGTTACCCGTCTGCTTGGGTCCCTTTGGTTCACCTGCGAGTGCAGGCTTCGAGCAAACATGGTTAATTTTGTATGCTACATCTGCCGCGTTATCTAAGGCACCGCTGAGTGGTTTGTGCCAAAGACGTGACCTACCTTTGATGGGACCGTGTCCTTTCTGTTTGAAGTACCTGCTTTGTTGGAGGGAAGGGCTCTGCCACTCTCTCATCGAGAAAGAAGAGAGCGAGACAGCGTTTGGTGCCCTCATTTTCATAGGGATGGGGTGAGCTTTGCCCCCATAGCTGGCTTGGCCCTTGCTGTTTTTCAAGGTGTGAACTTTTTGGCTTGGCAATGGACTGACAGGTTCCTTCAGGATGCGATGCAGCCCCGCACACAGCTGGAGGCCGTTTGAATGATTCTGCATCAGTTGAGGAGGTTGCAGAGACCCCTTTTTTTTAGATTTTTGCTGAAATACAGCAACAAACGCAGAGGACACTTGTGCACCAGTTAAGCACCCGTGTATCTGGTCTAGGTCTCTTATTTCGGTGTTTTGCCCGCTGGATGTACAAGGATGAGAGCTGCTCTTCCTACCCTGCCGTGGTAGTGATTTTGCATATTCTCCAGACTCCTGGCACCAAAGATATTAACCTTCTTTCCTCGAAGTGTTTGAAAAATGACAAGGTGTTGTTCACATGAGCGGGATCAATTACCTGCTGTCTACCTGGAGAGAGATTCTCCGAGGGCGCCTTCATCTCTACGGCAGGAGATTCCTGCTCGGTCAGCCGTGAAAAACAGCCCGGTAGGACTCTCCTCCTCGCTTTCCCGAAGCAGTCATCTTGAAATCATAGTCTGTGGGATTTGTGCTTGAAAGCAAAATGTGAGCTTCTGGGCCTTGAAAAAGCACACAAAAGGAAAACTGAAAAGCCCAGGGTAAGTACATGCACGGTGCTGTTCACGGGGTTTGCTTTAAACCTTCCCTTCAAGAGCTTCTCTTTGCTTTCACGCTGAAATTCAGAAATGTCAGGGTGAAACCAGGCTGCGTCCCCTTGAGATGCTTGGAGAGATGTCGGTGAACCAGGGTCTGAGTGTACCTGCTTTAAAACAGATCAAGAGCTTGGTGTGATTCTGGTTTTCTTGCGTGTCCGGATCCAGCGGCAGCAAAGCTGTGTGTACTGTTAATGTTTGCACATCTGGGTTGCTGTCTGCAGCTGATAGCTTTTCGGGGGGGGGGAAACTTTGCCTCTGCAGAATCAAAATCTGAATTTAGGATTTTCAGAGAGGTTTAGGGGCTTCTGAATAGCTTTTTCTTTTTGAAATGCCCCCCCCCCCGCCCCTTTCTCCCAAAATTGCAGAACAGCTTGCTTCTGAAAATCTAACAACTATGGCTTTCAAAATCACTTGTCACTTCGGAAAATTTAAGTCATCTTTTCATTACTGGGTGTTCAGGGTGTTTAGTAGCACTGGATTGCCTCTGAATTCATAGTCGAAGCCTGACATGTAACACAAATGCTCTTCCAAACCCTGTCATTACTAATGCATTCTCTTTCAGGTCTCTTTATTAGCGCTTGTAGACATTTTCCTTATTAGAAATTCACCTAGCAGCTCCCCATTCATCCCATTCAAGGTTTCTCATCTCTTTTATTCTCCGTTGGCATCCGCTAGGGCAGAAGTATTACCTCATGATGAATTACTAAATGATGGAGACACACACTGCAACCTTCTGCTTCCTTCTCTTGCCGGTGAAAAGCCAAGTGCGGGTTTTGGGTGGGCTATCTTGCAACACTTGGGCTTGCAATGTCAGCTTGGGCTTCAGGGGACCGCAAAGGCATAGGACAGGTGCCTGACCGATGGCCAGAAGTGCTTCTGCACTTGCACTTGTCTCGTTTTGGTCCGAAGCTCGTAGGTGCTAAAGGGGATGGGCATGAATTTCCCATCTGACGTTAAGAACTGTGGTTGTGGATGTAACTGCTGCCCAAAGGAGTCACTTGAGCATCTCAGCGGGAACATCTGCACAAGGAGATGGCACTGCGGGGACCTGGACAGGCTGTGCTGGGGGTCTGGCCGGGGCAGGCTCTGATAACAAGGTGCCCGTGTTTGCCAAGGCATCTCCTCCTTGGAGCACAAGCATCTCACTGGCCTCAGCGTGTGAACCGCCAGGTGAATGAACAGCGCAAACTTTTTCATGAATTATGGTGATGACTTTGGACCTCCAAAGCTGAATGCACTTTGCACCTGCAGAGGACATGATTGGAGAAGCTGGGAGACCTCCGGATGGCTTCTTTCTCTTGAGTGTTGTTTCTGGGCACAAACACAGCCTGCCCAACTGTACGTCCAGAGTTACGAACCTCTGCCGCTCCGTTCTCAGAGGCACTGATGGTGCTGGGGGTTTAGTCCATCCCAATGCTCAAGGGCTCTGGGGTAAATTAACTAAAGATTGGCTTCGCTCTTCTTCCCCAGAAAGCGTTTCTGAATATTGCAAGGCAACTGCTCTGAACAGCCGGCTTTCCAGGAACGTGCCCTGCTTTGGGGTTATTAGGTTACAGCGTGTTACCAGCTGGAGCTGTGTGCTCCGGCCGTTTCGGAGCGAGGAGATGAATGAGCGCGACGACCCGTGACCAGGATGACCTGCTCCCTGCCCTCTCTGCAGGTCGCCTTGCAGCTAGAGGGGTAGGGAATGGGTGGCTGCCCCAAGCTGCGGCTTGGGATCCTAGCATCGGCGATGCATAGGAGCGGGCGTACTTGGGGGGTCACAACCGTTTCTGAACGCTCTGCGTTGCCTCTTGGCTGGTTTCACCTTGCAGTGTTCTTGCTGTGTTCCTCTGGTCCCGTGGTTTGCACATCTCCCGTCTCACTGGCAGCGCTTTGTTTGGCTGGAGTTGCCGGGAGGCTCCTCCGTTTCCAACCCTCGCCTGCACGATCAATCTCGCCGTACAATGGCTTTGCCAGCTGCTCGCTGCCTCCTTCCCATCGCTCTTTGCAGGCTTGATCCCTACTTTGTTTGCACTGGCTGTTTGATGAAAGCCGTTCCTGTGTAATTAAATACCCCTGATTAGTTGTGATCAAATAGCAAACTTCCTTTCATCTCGTCTTGGACCGGCTGAAGGTCTCTGCGGGCAGGCTCGGCCAGGTGTGCTGCAGTGCATCGGCTCTTTGTGTCCTTGGGAGTCTTATCCCAGGGCTTTGGCAGTGTCCACACGTGTGTACAAACCAGCTCCGACGCGCACGCGTGCACGCACATCCTTTTAAGATCACAGCCTCTGGAAGGATCGTAGCCAAGTCATTCATGTGGACCTCAGCCAAGTAACTCAAAAGTCAAGAGTTATGGGTTCTCTCCTTGACTGGCTCCATTGTGAAAGCCAAAAAAAAAAAAAAACCCAACCTTGCGCCAAGCCGGTTAAGGTGGAAGCGGCTGCTCCCCCAGGGCTCCCTTTGCCTTGCTCGGAGCAGAGATGTGTTTCACTCGGGTACTTGGTGGTTTGGAGGTTGGTTCTGAGAACCACACTCGGGTGTGGGGCTCACCAGTTTGGTCAGTGGGGCTGTGGGATGAGGGCGAGTTACGCAAGGCTGAAAAGCTCTTGCAGAATCACACCCAAAATTACAGATAGTATTTGAATCCTGCTTCCTGTGCTGGTGGCAGGTGGCGATCAAACACCAAGTTTTGAGTTTCATTTACCTTGTTTGATCTCTGTTTCCTCCTCCTGCCTGCCGGAGCTTGTGGGGAAGTGCTGGGCACTGGTGGGGCTGCCCCAGGCTCCCCGCCTGGGTCATGGCCCATTTCAGGCTGGTGCCTGGGGCTCCTGCTGCACTTGCCCAGTTGATACCTGGCCCCTAAAGCAGGGGACCTGCTGCTCCTGAGAGCCTCTGCCACCCCGGACGACGAACAAATGGGCCTCTGATGTGGGAAAAACCCCGAATCACCCACAGCCTCGACGGCAGGCTCGGCTTACCTTCACCCCGCAGGGATGATGGAAGGAGGTCATCACCGGGTTAGTTCACCGGCAACAAGAACGGAAATCCTCGAGGCGTTTGCAGAGCAGTTGAGAGGAGCAGAAGCTCTGGGTTCCCAGCACGAGGCTGCATCTCCCCGAGTGTGGCTGAGAGCCCCCATTTTGGGGACTGTCTGGAGGTGACTCTGTGCCTGGGGTCTGCAGAAGCTCACAAGGTCAGTGTCTCTTGGAGAAGGCTGTGGTGGTTGCGTGACCCGCGCTGGCTGGTCTCCCCGCTCCCTGCAGAGGAGCGGAGAAGGTGCAGGAAAAGCTCCTCTGGTGCCCAAAGGGCTGGAATATCTTTTGGCAGGGAGAAGGTAACGGGACGTGGTGTCCTCACCTTGGAGAAGAGCTGCCTTCAGAGGGAAGCGTTAGACTGGGCCTGAACTGAAGGAGGCGAGTGGGAAATGCGTATTGACCGTGTCGTCGCAGCCGGTGCTGGGGGACGCCACGTGAAGTGAGAGCCCACCAGAAAGGTGGTCTTTCCCCATAGGTACACCAGGGAGCTGCGGAGCCCACGGCCACCGGGAGGACAGAGATGCGGATGGGCTGCGGCAGTGATTAGATGAACTGTTGACCTCAAGGATGGGGATGTGCCATCTGGCAGCCCCCCAACACCAGCTTGCCAGAAGCTGGGCTCCGCGTCTCGCCGGGTCCACCCCAGCCAGCCCCTGCCCTGCCTTAGCGGCTGCGTGGGGCACCACCGAGGACACTCGCACGTCCTCCCGACCCTGCGCGGCTGTGATGTGCCAGCCCAGCAATACTTAAAACCGTCCACAAGAGTCACTGTTGCTTTATCTAAGGAGCCTCCATTCCTTCTGCCTGCGAACGGCCTGATTCCTGAACCGCACGGCCTCCACGGGTGAAGGTCTCCATCCGTGACGCTTTCCTCGTGCCCCAGCACACCGCAGGCAGGGAGCTGCAAGGATTCAGGCTGCTGAAGAGGATGATGAAGGAGGGTTGGCGCGTTGCGAGAGCAACCTTTCCCTTGTGCTGTTCCGCGCTGGTTATTTCTGCGCAGGACTCCCGGCGGACGGCCCTCACCTTCCCCGCCTGCGCCGCAGCACTTGTGCTTGGCTCTTGGATTCGCCCAGGGAGCGCAGCGTGTGCTTCGGCGACGCGTGGCCCGAATTAACCTCTCTGCAAATGGTTTCTAAGTAACAGCAGTACGTGTAGCAAGATAAGCTGTGAAGCCTGTTTATATTTACCGAGATTGTGTTAACCTTTGAAAGGTTGACCTTATGCAAAAAAAAAAAAAAAAAAAGATAAAGTGGCAAAAACATTTAGGGCATGAAAGGGTTTTGTTGTTGTTTTTAATCCTTTCACTCTTTGATTACTTCAGCCTTGGCAGTGGTAAACATACACCAGCTCTCAAGGCATTCCTGATTTTTGCAGCTGCGGAGCCATTAAGTCTTTGCCTGTATTAGCACTTTCAAGGTCAGCCATGATGCAAAACTCAAGGCAACCCATCAGCTGCGTAAGAGCTGCTAATTTTCTTCATTTACCATCCTGTTTCCTGATAACTTATGCAGCAGATCCAGCAGCAGCGTGTCAAAGCCCCGCGTTGCTCCTGGATGTCGCCCAGGCTGGCGTGGGGAGGGCAGGGGTTGATGTAGCTGTGCTGGCCCCAAGGGACGATCCATGACCCCTTGCTGGGGGCCATCCCACACGTGATCATCATTAGCATCACCCCAGCGGTTTCCCAGTGTTGAAGTTTCCACCAGAATTGGAATAAACAAACCAAATGTGTCTTTTGGGCACAGGCTCCCGTCGGAGCTTGCTCGTGCGGAGCCGAAGCCTCGGAAGGAAATCCATCCGATGGGGTCTCTGCCGGGGGAACGGCTGCCCGCCGCAGTACCACGCGGCGCTGGGACCGGTGGCGAAAGCTCGCCCTGTGCGATGCGAAGGGATGCGGGAGCACGCAAGGAGCTGGGGCTCGGTTGGGCAGAGGAGCGCCCGGTGTGCAGGGCTGGCAAAGGGGTGCTGGACGCTGCTGGACCGACCTCACCTGCAGGTCTGGAGATGGACGCTCTGGAGCATTCGGCACAGCACGGCCCCGCTCCTCATTTCTCCTGCCTCCCTCCCTGCGCAAGCAGGCAGACGTCACTGCAGCTCCGTGCCTCGCTTTCCCTAATTTTTAAAGGCACGTGAATGCTGTTTGCACAGAGGTGAGCGGCGAGGTTCAGCTCAGCCAGTTGCCTGCAGCCCTATTTGAGGCTCCTCGGTGGATGCATCGCTCAGACAGAAACAAAAGACAGTGGCGTTGCGTGATCCAGCAGGGAGAAGCCTTTGGCAGCAGTGTTTATTAATATATCTAATGAGGTGGCCTCTGGTCTGTGCAGCGCAGCCCAGAACAACAGCGGGTCCTTTGTAAACATGCCGTCAAAAAAGAGCAAAGGCAGAAAGTGCCCCGTGCGTGGATTTATTAGATTTCCACCCCCCACACCATGAGGAATGCCACTTTGCTTTCTGGAACAGAATCAAAGGATGTGGCTTGATATTCAAGCCCTCGTTCAGAAAACCTTTGTGGACCCAAGCGTCTGCTCTGCAGGAGCCTTCAGCCTCGTCGCTTGGCTGAGCCTTCAGCCTCGTCGCTTGGCTGAGCCTTCAGCCGATGCTGGTGCTGCCTGGAATTGGGAGTGCACGGGGATTTGGGGCCGTGTGGCTCAAGCTGGGGATACTGGAGTCTGTTCCCAGCCGGTAGCTGGTGCTTTCCGTTCGCAGGAGGAGTTACGAGTGGCACTCGATAGCGCTGCCTTGGAAATCAAGGTCTATTTTTGCACCAAAGCGTTCAAGGCAAAGTCAAAGGGAACGAAGATGTCGTGCAGCTCGGGCAGCGGCCAGGGACGCCGCCTGTATCCCATCACCTCCGGTAGCTAATGAAGAGGGGAAAACAGAAGTTACAAATTCCGAAAGGTACTATTAGGACTGAGAATCAAGCCCGATGTGTTTCCTCCACGGTAAACTAAAAGGAGGCCGCAAAGCTGAGCGTGGCTGTGCTGTGCTGGAGAAGAAATCATCCCTGCCGCAAATCCTGCTGCCTTCCCTCCAGCAGCCGTACTTGATCTTGGAGGTAGTGCTGGTTGAAGACCCCACGCCCAAGGAATTGCTGTCCTAAATAAACCTGCTGATTATCGGGTGCCAGCGTTATGGTGGTGCCCGCAGGCCCTGCTCCCCCGGCACGCTGCTGGAGCCTTGGTGGTGGGCTTGGGAGGGACCTGGGGTCCCAGGGCAGCGCTTGCTGCGGGACCACTGTCGTTCCCCGTGTGTGCCGGTGCGTGGTTTAGTGGTGTAGCAAGAAGGGAGTTCAAAAAGTGAAAAATTTTGATGCTTTCTGCGATGTTCTCCATCCCCAAATTTAGCCAGGACTGCCCCCAGTCCTGTCTCTAAGTGAGGTGGACCCTGCGCCCCTTCCCAGCCAGTCCCTTTCGCTGCTGCTGAGGGGTTTGCGGGGGGAGGAGGGGGGTTTCTCCCCTCCCGCTGGCCGGGCGGGGAGGGGGATGAGGAAGCAGCAAGGGTGTCCTTTCATTCTGTGAAATCCTGCAGGACATGCCCACGTGAGACTGTTCAGTTCCTGCTCGGTAATTACACGCTGCAGCTCTCTTTAATCAGGATAAAAGACTTCAGGAAACTCCTTTGCCCCTGGTCTCTACCTTTTACCGAGAGATTTTATTGCTGTGAGTGTTACTGCCAGGACCGACTGCAGGAGCTCAGCCCTCGGATTTGTGCGGGCTCTGGGAGCTCGTGCAGCCTTTCCAGCTCCGTACCGCTTCGGTGCTGCTTCTCTTTGAGCGATTATTTCATGCTGTCTTTAGAAAGTAGAAAGAAGAAGAAACCGGGGGGGTGTCAGGGCAGATGCCGGGTTGGTTGTGGTTGCAGTGGCTGGTTTCTCTTTTGAGGTCCCAGTTCTGCAAGCGGCTGAACTTTCCTGGCTGGTTTGTTTGCAGCTTTGTTAGGCACGGCTCCAAGGAAGCAAGAGGTTAGGAGATATGTGCTGCGAGCCCTGCCGCAATCCTGCCTCCTTATCAGCACCTCGGCGCCCCGGGGGTGAATAACCCCTTGGGACGTGTGTGCGCTGACAGCTCCCTCGCTGCTGGCCCTGGGGACCGGGGCGGCTCAGGGTGGCCTCTGCTCGGGGGGTGCTGGGGGGAGCCACCTCCTGCCGCACAGAGCTCGGCCTGAGCCCCCCAACTCTTGGGACCCCATTGGGTTTTTGCAAATCGAAATGTAAAAATGATCGAGAAACAGCCTGGCCCGTTGGTAAACGCAGAGCTGGCCGTCTGCGCGTGGTCAGTGCTGAGCACACGGTAAAGGCTTGCAGAATTGGGAGTTTATAATTTTAGTTCTCAACCTTAGCCCTGGTTTCACCAACAGATGTGGGTGAAGTTCCTCGTCTTGGA
The DNA here is from genome assembly GCA_013401315.1 of Balaeniceps rex. Classification (NCBI taxonomy): domain Eukaryota; kingdom Metazoa; phylum Chordata; class Aves; order Pelecaniformes; family Balaenicipitidae; genus Balaeniceps; species Balaeniceps rex. The sequence continues at coordinate 129,049 of VYZW01009457.1, read as the reverse complement.
GGGTTTGTTGGTCTTTCTCTAAAGCTGGCGCGAGGTCCCCACGTAACTGTGTTGGCGGCTCTGAAGTTGATGCAATTCCGAGTTAAGGTGGAAGCAGTGTTGCAAACTCCTTTGGGAGTGGGGAGAGCCAGGCTTTGGATTTTAGCCGTCTCATTAATCGGATCTCTTTTTTTTTTTTCCCCCCTTTACAGAAACCAGGCAATGCGGAAAAAGTTAATTTTGTACTTCAAGAGGAGAAATCATGCTCGCAAACAGTGGGTAAGTGATTCTGTTATACCTTATTTTATACGTATAAAGTAGCGTAATTTATTACGTGAGACAGAAAAGGACGTTTTCCAGCAAAGAAGTGCTGGTGCTGAGTTTGTTGCCTGTTGTGTTGCTGTGGCATCTCTTATGCTTAAAATAAGTTGGATGTAAAGGAGAGGTCCCCGATCCTGCTGCAGGCAGCACCTCCCTCTGCGGGTACCCCCTGCGGAGCGAACACCCCAGGTCGGCTTAATCACAGCGGAGCCCTTCATTGATCTCAGAGAGCCTCTTCGCAGCGTAAATGTCTATTTTGTGAGTAATTGAACCTTAAGAGAGGTGTGAAACAAGCTGACTCTGCTTCGGATAAATGGTCTGAAGACTGAGCTGACACTTTCCAGCTGGCCACAGAGCGATGTTCTAGGAATTTGTGGTTTAAAACAAAAATCAAGCCCCGGCCACTTAATTCCTAGGCAGCTTTGCCTGTGAGATAGTTCCCGTGTCCTTCAAGGAGAGGGTTCTTGGTTAGGTAAGGGGGAAGGTGGGGTTTATTACGAGACTTCAAAGGCGTTTGTTGCAAGTCCCTGGTAAATAGAGGAGAAAGTTCAAGCGGGATTTACAGAATTTATACCTTCTCAGCGCTGACGTAGCCTGCAGTAGTCACCAGCGGGAGCTGAGAGGCGAAACCAGCACAAAAGGGGAAATGCCAGAAGCAAGCAACAGCCCCCACCGGGAAGGTGGATTTTGCAGCATCTTTCCACGAAGGGTGATGCAGAGCTGCGTGTTTTACGTGGAAGATGTAAATAGCAGCGCCTGACTCGGTGCCTCTCTTCTGGGGCAGGCTCAGGTGCCGGCATTAGCGTCTTAAGTTGCCAACGGTGCAGGTTTTGTGAGCATCTTTGGTGCTGGTTTTGGACAGAAGTGCTCCGGCTGGGAGGAATTGTTGGAAAAATTCAAAATAATCATCCCTGGGAAGTGGTTGGAAGGCTCTGCCTTTAAAAGCAGATTCCAATTCTTTGCTTGGTCTTTTCCGTGATAAAACTTCTTCCAGGTTTCTAGCAAGGAGCTACAGGGCTTATACCTTCATCTCGACCCGGCGTGGCAGGCGGTGCCGCTCAGGGCACCTCGCCTGCCGCAGCTGAGGACTTCTGCGGTCGTGGGAAGCGGATCGATATTCCCTTCCTCAAAACAGGGATTGCAAAGCATCGTGTGGGTTTTATCGGAAGCGGAAGGGAACTGCTCGGGAGCTGCTTTCTGGTGGAAATGTCCGGTTACTGCGCTAAATCTAGAGTGAGTCGCTCTGTTGCGAATATCGAGGAGCTGGGGGAAAAGGTTTAATTAGGCTGCAAGAGCACGGTTCCTAAAATACATCTTGCAGTAAAGTCGCCTGTCATGCAAAATAGGTGAATTTCTGCCAGCCGGTTTATTCAGTGTCCTTGAAAGGGGATTTTTTCAGTTTAGGGAAGCATTTTGCCTATTCTACAAAATAGGCAACATACGGTTGCTGAATTTGCAAAGTGAATACATTTGCTGATTCTGTTTGCAAAATGGGTACGCTTAGCTATTTTTCTGCCTATTTTGTAGCAGACCCTATTTTTAGCAAAGCCCATCTACGTGCCAGCGTTTCTTTGTGGCTCTTTTACTTTCGGGGGTGTTGTCGCTGCCCAGGGCTGGCTGGAGCAGGGTCAGAGCTCAGTGCCTGCAGGGTCCAGCCCTGAGAGCCCCAGCAGAGGATGTGCAGGGCTTCTCCCAGCCTCCACCGAGGTCGGCACCGCAGAATACATTTAATTGCCATCAGGGGGGTGATGCTGCAGAGAGAGAAGGGCAAAGGGAGCTGTTCTGGCTCTAAGAGGTTTATCTCCATCAGCCAGGGAAACAAAACGGTGGGGCTTGCATAGGAATTGGACTGGTTCCTCCTGTCACCTTCGCTCTTCCCCTCCCCTCCGAAGAGCTGCTCCGTTCCCTGGAGCTGCCAGAGCGTGGGCTGTGGGAGGGCTCGGGCTTGGCACAGCCTACGAACTGCCTTCAGCTGCTACGGCGGCGTTACTATTCATCCATTTTTAGATACGCATGTCAAGTCCGATTTGGCTCGCCATCACTTACTTGTGTGATTGAGAAACTGCTGGGCTGGTGAGCCCAGCCGGGAAGGGGAGCAGAGGAAGCACCGGTGCTAAAAGCCGGCACAGATGGTTGCTCAGGAATGGACATGCTCGCTTAAGGCTGCTCAGAGGATGCTTGAAGAAGGCAGAGACGCTTCTGCTCCTGACGTGCCTGACCGGGAGCTTCTCCTGGTGATTGAGCTGTGAAGATCTGGGGAACGCACAGTGCTATAAGGTGCCCGTAATCCTGGCTTTTGAAGGATGGCAAAAGATTGCAGGGAACGTGCATCCCAGCTGGACCAAAAAGCGCTAGACAGGGATGCTGCAGACCAGCCCTGCTGCGGTGGGGTTTGAAGCTTGCGTGGCAGGAAGGATCTCTCTGCTCTGTGGTGGGAAGGGGCTTTAAGAAAGCAGATGCGAGTCAGAAGTGTTTGGCCGGTCCGTAACAGAGCTGTGTGTGAGCGGGGAGCTTTGGAACTGCCTGCCCCGCTGCCGGGGTTGGAGCTACTGGGGAAATCAGCAGCGTGACGTTGATGTTGCTTTTCCCATCTGCAAATACCAGTTCCTTAAAAGAGGAATTCTGGATAAAGCTTTCATCCAGTTGTCCCAAAGAACGGAGGAAAAGGAAGAAAAAGAGCCTCCCTGCTGGCTGCGGAACAGCCCGGCGGCCGTGCCAGGCGGCTGTGCCGGGGCGGTGGCAGTGCGGGACCCAGCGCCGGCTCATTCCCACGGGGAATGAAAAACCTTTCAAAGCCTCGCAGCTTCTCACCAGCCCGAGCCCTCGTGCTGGGCTGTCCCCCCGCCGCGCCGCAGGCTGGCACGCAGCACGGGGCACCAGCTGCCTCCCGGCACTGAGGCTTGATAAACTTTGGAGGATATTTTTAGCCTCTTCCCAAATGCGATGCTCTGAAAGCAGGAGGATGTAGCAGATTTGCTGGCAGGGTGGGAGCTCTCGTTTTCAGGGGGGCTGATAGCATCGCTTCAGGAGGGGTAAAAACACAGCAGCTGTGATTTCTCCGAGCTGCCATGGTTCGTTGGCGTTACCTATAGCTCCTCGTCCGCAGCACGAGATTCCCCTTCGTGGCTTTTAGGGCATTTTTATTTTTGTTCTCATTCCTCGCTTTCATCTTACGGCCGTTTCTTTTAACTCCTGCCGAAGCCCAAGCATCTCCTGTGCATCCGTGCGGGGCTGGAAAGCCTCTGGCTCTGGGTGTGCAAATGGGAATTGTTTGCCGGGGGGAGCGTTCGGCTGCATCAGCTGCAGGGTTTGAGGTGCTCTGTCCGCCCCACGTTATTGCCAAGGTGCCTCCAAAAGGCCACGGGGATCACAGGATGTGTTGCTGCACTTGGGTTATTGCCAGGGCCGGGCCAAACCCACATGCCAGGATCGGCGTGACGCTGGCCGTGGGTCGCTGCGGGTGCCTGGCACCGGCCGCGGGCCGTGGAGCTGCTGGTGCTCGGGGTCCATGGCACGACTGACCCGCTTGGCTCGGGGTAGCCCAGCTGCCTCCTGACCTGGAATTGGGCGTTTCCATCGGTTTGGGGGTTTTTTTACCTCTCCCCTTTTTTTTTTTGGTGGCTGAGAGCGAGCGAGATGAGAGCAGAGCGCATCTGGGAAAACGTACAGCCTTGGATTTCCCTCCGGTCGCGGGGCGGCGATGGCAAGAGATGAGTTTATTTCTTTGAAATCTGGATTCCCCCGTCTCTGCTGTGGTGCCGAGTGCGGTGCCGAGCCGCCCGTTCTGGAAAGCGGCGTGGGGGGCGGGAGGTGACCTGGGGTTTGCCATTGATTATTTTGCAGAGCGACATCTGCTTTCGCTTCCTGATTTGGGGCCTAGAAGGCATTTGTTCCACTCAAAATGAAACCTTAAAACCCCCTCTGGTCGCCCAGCTGCTTTCACGTGAGGCTGGGCCATCGCTCCTGTCACCGCTGCAGCTGTCGGGGACCGTGGCCGGGCATCTTCTCGGTGGGGACCTTGCCTGTCCATGGGCGTTCTCCTCCAGCGAGACAGTGGCTGGAGGAGGGAAGAGCGATGCAGGGAGTGGTGGGGGGAGGCTCATTTGTGTTGCAAATGATATTTTCATGTTGTGGTTACTGGGCTGGTCCCATAAATACCAGGGAGAAGCGCGGTGCTGGACCTATGTGGGCAGCTGGGAGGGTGTGCCGTGAGGATGGCACCCAGGGGGACCTGGGCATGGAAACCCCTTGCAGCGCCGCGTTTCGGCAGAGCCTGGGTTTGCCGTCAGTGGGGATGCGCTCGTCCTGCTCCTGCGCCAAAAAGGAGGAGCAGCAGCTGGAAAAATACTTTTGCTTTCCAGGACGGTGGGAGGAGCTGGGGGCATCACGGCGCAGCCGGGCCACCACGCTGTACAGCTCGGACAGGGGCTCTTGGTTTCGGGGAGCCAGGGCCGTGCGCGGAGCTGCCTCGTGGCCCCAGTCCCATCGGCATTGCCGGCACGGGGCTGTGAGCGCCGGGGCCAGTCTGTGTGGGTGGGAAGGGGTGCCCGCCTGCGGGCACCTCGGCAAGCCTCTCCAAAATTACAGCTCTGCATGCCCTGCTTGCATGGCAGGGACCCACTCTCCTGCCCTCCTGTGTCCCCTCCCGAGGCCGTGCTTGAGTCCCTTCTTGCTTGGTGGCCTCAGGCAGGTGACTTGCCCTCTCGCCGTGCATGGCCAGCCGTGTCGGAGCAGGGGCTCCCTCCCCAGCACTGGGGCTTTGGTTGCTGAACCAAGCGCCCAAGGTGCTGGAGGGTGCTCAAGGCAGACGGTGTGGTGGGTGGGCAAAGCCACGCTGGGCAAGAGTCCTGGTTTCACCAAAGATGTTGGGTCCAGAAGGGTAAAGCCTGAGGGTACCTGATGGCCAGTTTTGAGAATAGAACATAGAATCATTAAGGTTGGAAAAGACCCCTACGATCACCCAGTCCAACCGTCCACCCAACACCACCATGCCCACTATACCATGTCTACTATACCGTGTCCTTGGGTTGGTCCCAGCCCCTGGAGCGTGTCCGTGTCCTAATAAACCATATTTCTTTAAGCAACACGACTCAGGCTCAGCCTGAGCAGCCATCGAGGGACAGGCCTGGAGGAGCTGCCCTTCCCAGGCACATCTCCTGAGCGTCCTCCCTCCCTCTGCCCTTTCAGGAACAGAAGTTTTGCCAGCGCTATGACCAGCTGATGGAGGCCTGGGAAAAAAAAGTGGAGCGCATCGAAAATAACCCCCGGCGCCGCGCCAAAGAGAGCAAAGTGCGGGAATACTATGAGAAGCAATTCCCGGAGATCCGGAAGCAGCGGGAACTGCAAGAGCGCATGCAGAGGTTAGAGGAGAAGCGGTAGGAAGGGGCTGAGCTGGTATCGGACAGCCTTTCTCTTTTCTTTGGGGATGGGTGTGGGATTTGTTCGTGGAAGGAGCGGGCTGGGATGGCTGTCGGTCCCTTTTCTCCCCTTCTAGTCGAAGGCAGAAGCCAGCAGAGATGCAGCTTTGCTGCTTTTTCCCCAGGGTGGCTCAGCACAGAGCCAAGAGAGAAGGAAAAATGTCAGGAATGTGGTTGCCCATCTCCCCTCTGCCGCCGATCTGCCGGCTGGCCGCATCGAGCAAGGGGCAGCTCCCTTGTGCTGGCCACCTGGCCGGGACGGCGCTAATTACTGCCGTACTGGTGGGCCTAAATGGAGACGTACAAGACTTGCAGATGGATTTGGTCATGGTGATGATGTAATACATGCACGTGCTTTGATCAGAGCATGGGCAGGGAAAATAAAGGTCTGCAGAGGTTATAGGAATGACCGCAGACGATATGAAAGGAGCAAAGTGCCTCACTGAAAGGGATGTCCCCTGTCTGTCCTATCCCCGGTCCATATTCTCCTCCTCATTGGAAGCACAATTGAGGTCATGTTGTCTCCTGCCAGGAGGAGACACGATTTCATGATCTCCACCCTACTTGCTGAAAACTCCCCGTCCTTTCCATTTCAGCCCTGGGATCTTGCCCAGGGACACCTGATGTGTGCAGAACCCAAACCCTTGTGCCATCATCCCGTCCTTGTGCCCCACAAACAGCTGGATGGGTCCAAACTTCCTAATCGGGGGCTTTATTTTATCTTAAAGAGAAGGGGAGAAATGGTACTGAGAAATGTTTTAAGGTTTTACGTGCTTGATAAGAAAAGTTTTAATTCCTTGGGATGCATGGCTGTTGTGTTGGGCGATACTTGGCGGGGGGAAGACGTTGATGGCTGGTTTTGATTTAAGAGTTCCTACAGCATTTGCAAACCAGATGTGGTGGCACAGTGCTAACGGCTCGGTGCTAACGCTGACGCCTTTTTGCTGCGGTGTGATGAACAGGAGAAAATAATGGGGGGAGAGTATGGGTGGGTATGAAATGTTCTTCTGTTGTAGTGATCCAGGAGGCGGCTCTTGGCACAGGTAAGGAAGGTTGGTTGAGGCTCCCAACCTGTGAGCCCTAAACTCAAGGGACACGGGGGACGGTGCTCTCCGGGCAGGAGTAAGTGCTGTCAGAGCCCGGGGGTCACGGCGGGCGCTGTTCCCGCAGTGTGGGATGGGGTGGCCTGGGTGGGGTGTTGGGATGTGGCCATTATGGAGGTCAACAAGGAGGACAACAGGGCCAGCGAGTTGTCAGGACTGTGGTTTACAAAATGGAGCATCAGTGTCTGAGTGTTTCACCGCCCTTTCCCAGCAGGGTAGGACAGAGGGGCAGCGGCGGGCTCTCCATGTCGGCCGCGCGCAGCGAGCACGAGGTGTCAGAAATCATCGATGGGCTCTCAGAACAAGAGGTGAGACCGGGTTGTCCTTTCTCCTCCTCTTCACCCCTCACTCCAGTCTTCTCTGAGGAAGCCAGGAGGGTACCACCAGGTCCCACGCCAGGCCCCATGGTGAAATCTGATACCAAATCCCGCTAACGTCAGGCCACGCTGAGGCTGGGGAGGTTGCCATGATGCCTGATAGGCTTTCTGGACAGGATCCAAAGTGAGGTGTTCCCTTAATACCCAGCAGCATCTTTCCAGCCGTCCGAGAGATGTAACGGAGCTGTGTGATGGTTCTGCAGGAGCAAAACATGGAGCAAAGCACCCCAGGAGCTGGTGGCCAGTGGGTAGGGTTTATCGGCATTCGCCTGCCTCTTCGGGACCTGAAACCCCAGCGTGCTGCTCAGCCTGGGTAGCACCCTGCAAACACCTCCTGGCTGTTGGTTTAAACGGGAAGCGGAGGTGGGAAGGGAAGGGAAGAAGGGAGCGGCGTCCTGGATGCCGGGTGGAGGGGTTTTTCTGTTTCGTTTTGTTTTGAATGGGCTGCGTGGCTTGACACAGGGGAATCCTATGGAATGAATGGTTTGTACGTAAGCCAGTTGGCCCACATCTTCTGGGAGTGCTCCATTCATCTTGAAACATCCCCGTGACCTTGGCTTCGTTTGGATCTGGTTTCACAAGGGTTCCACTCTCTTGGCACGGAGGCGAGCTGCAGTGAATGGATCGCGTTTGGGAGGGGAGAGCAGCCATTGCCCAGCAATAGCTGAGATGTTTGCTGCCTGTGCACCACGGTTCGCTCCCTGCCCTGGGTCTCAGGCAGTTTGCTGTCAGCCAGTTAAGGCGACGACCCGGAGGACACGGATCTCAGAAGCAGAGGGAAATTTCACAGCTCTGCAGTTTATGGCCAAGGGGAGCGTTAGATGATTGCCTCCGACCTCCTGCACAGTGTGCTGCTAAACTCCACCCCGACAGCCTTTTGCTGAGCCCCAAGGCACCCATTTGCTTGTCTCAGAGGAGACCTTAAGAGCTTCCAGCCCTTCCACAGGGTTGGAAGGAGCAGGGAGGTGAGAGCCGGGGAGCATCGCTGGCGGCAGGGGCCGGCTCTCTGCCCCGAGGCATTGCTGGAGAGGAGAGAGGTCTGGCTGCCCGCCGGTGGGGTGTATCTGCAGCGCTCGGCACCCCGAGACCCTGCCAGACGAAGGGAGAGGCCCTGCGCTCCCAGCTGCAGGCAGCGCTCCTGCCTGCTGCCTCTCTGCCTGCCGCGGCTCTGCACAGGGGCTTTCTCCTTTCGGCTGGGGCGGTCTGCGGTTTTCAGGGTCGATGCTCTGGCTGCAAGCTGTCCCTGACCTCCCAGGATGAGCTGACACCCCCAGGGCATCTGAAGCAGCCGGTTGCTAAACGGGAGGCATCCTAGTGAGGATGAGGAACGTGATGAAATGAGTTGAAACGTCTGTGTCTGTGCAGAGAGCTGTGTTTTAGGAAGAGGAGGTTGGGTTTGATCAGTCGCAGCGGGGAAGCAGAGCGGGGCTGGGCAGGCCTGGGGCGGCAGCTTGCTGGAAGGATTGGACATTACTGTTCTCTCGGGAACCAGCGTCTGGGTGTAAATTAAAATAACAGCACTTGAGACCTGGCCTTCCTGGGTCAAGGGTTGGAATTTATGTCTGACCAGTGCCATCCCAGGTGACAGGGAGGAGTCGGAGTGATGCTGCTGCTAGCGAATGAAAGAGGGTGGCCAGAGCATCCCTTCATGCGTACCTGTGCCGGGGGACCACCAGCAGCTCAGCCGAAGGGACAGTCCCGGCGTTCGGGCAGGGGACGGCACAAATGAGACATCACGTTGGCCGCTCTGTTGCAAATACTTAAGGAAACCAGTGTGCCCAGTCTGTCCTGTCCTGGTGTGCAGCCAGGGCTCCGGGTGAACTTTGCGCTTGAATAGGATGGAGTAAAGGCGTCAGATGACGTCCCAGGGTGTTGCAGTAAGAGGAAAGAAAGGAATGACGGCCCTGTTACGGTGACGTTTGAAACCTCCTGGAACAATACTAGGTTTCCCGTGGAAGCGAAACACGACGTCTCCCTCTGCCCGCCCTTTCAGAAAGCTTTGCAGAGCTGACCCGCTTCCCTTGCAATTTGGGGTGGGGGGCTGAACCTCCACGTGGCCGTGGGTTCGATGGCTGGGAAGGGGTTTGCATTCCCTGTGCCACCACTGCTTTGACTTGTCTCTCGTCATCGTCAGGAGCTGTTTTGCTCAAGTCAGACATTTCCACGCGGTATCTTAACACCTTTTATTTCAAAATGAAAGATTGTTTCCTGGCTGACAGCGATAGCCTCTTTCAGCGTTTGATTTACAATGACTCTAGCAATAAAGCTGTCTAGTGCTTGCTTTTGAATTCTCCTGTTCCTCCGCCTGTCCTTTCCTCTCGAACATCTGTCCCCTGCTGTCCCCGCGGGCCCGTGGTGCTGACCAACTGTTCTCTCTGCTTTCCCCAAAGAACCTGGAGAAGCAGATGCGCCAGCTCGCTGTCATCCCGCCCATGCTCTACGATGCTGACCAGCAGCGCATTAAATTCATCAACATGAACGGCCTCATGGATGACCCCATGAAGGTCTACAAGGACCGGCAGGTGATGAACATGTGGAGCGAACAGGAGAAGGAGACATTCCGGGAAAAGTGAGTGCAGCCCACACTCCTCTCTTTGCGTAGCCCTTGGGAAGCGTGCACAGCACCCGTGCGATGCTTTGGCTGGGGCCCCAGCACGCTAAGGCATCAATTTCCCAAGGGCTTGCCTTGCCCCCCAGGGACGCAGCCGCGATCGCTGTGTTGCCTTGAACCTGGGCACAGGGTGATGCACCTGCACGGAAACCTCAGGCCTTTCTACATGGTTGGTGTGTTCGTGCCCGCGTGCAGAGACGCGGGAAGCTGCTGCTCGCGACAGAGTGAGAACTGGAAGTTTTTCTGCTTCTGCTTCCCCCCGTCGTATCAGCCAGTTTAAGGATAAAGCCAGTGACACCCAATGCTCCGTGCGCTGTTACGTTTTTGGATTTACATGCCTGTCCTTTGGGCACTGCGTGTCCCAGAGGGATTCTCGGGGCTATCAACATCCAACCCCCCCATGCAGACCCCCTCAGGCTGCAGCTTCCAGCCGGTGCCCGTCCCTCAGCACTCTGTCCTGCTCTCTGCAGGATTTCCCACCGGCCGCTCTTCCCATGGATGCATCAGACACGTGCAAACTGTCTGCGGTGCTTTCTCCTGTTTGCAAGCAGTGCTTGAGAACAGCTTTGCTTTATCGACTGAGATCACGTCGGGGATCGCTGATCCCTTTCCTGGGTACCACCAAGCTGTGGGTCCCAGCTCAGTCTCGCATCCAGACTCCTCCGTATCTCATAGCCTAGCGGAGACCCCAGTGTGTTTTCACGGAGGACCAGAGCATCCTTGGTGCCCCCAGTGTGTCTGTGTGTCTGTAAAAACAGAGCTGGCGTTCAGCTTCCAGCAGGACGAGCTCTGCCGGGGCTCGCTGCTCTGGACACAAAGGACATGGGGGTACGTGGGTGCGCCAGGGCCACCTCGTCCCTTGCGGCAGCACCGCCTTAGTCTGGCCTCCAAACGATCGTGAGATGGCTCCGTGGATTACCAGCAGGCCCACGGCCAGCCGTGCTGGAAGCCTCTTCGTGTCCAGGATCCCTCCTCCCGTCCCTGCTCGTGACGCCTCCTGTTTGCAGCTGAAATAACTAATTGCCAAGACGGACCGAAAAAGAACAAAACAAGCAAACAGGCTCCAAGCCTTTGGTAGAGGAGAATCCTCATTGCTAATTAGCCTTAAAATGTGACACTCCAAACAGCAAGGCTTGCCCGCAAATGACGCAAAGGCTAATTACTTGGTCTTTAATGGCGGGGCTGTGCCTGGCTAATGGGGCTGGAAGAATCCACACCCAGCTCGTGCATCCTGCTGTGCACGGTGGTTTCTGTGTCATCACCGTGGGTGATGCGGAGCTCGAGGCGTAAATACAGCAGGATTTCAGGGCTCTCACAAAGCTCATTTTAAGAGATTGGTACTTAGGAGCTGTAAGGAGGGCCAAGGGTGTCCTGCCCCGGCTCTCGCCCTGATCCTGGTGTGCGGGTAGCCGAGCTGCCTGGGCTGCTGCAGCTTCTGGCCTGGGTGTTTAAGGTGAACCAAAGTTGTGTCATCTGTGACCGTGACCCAGAGCCGGCCTCTTCCTGAGACCGTGAAAATCTGGTGCAACGTTTTGTTCAGCCCTGATGGCAGGGACCCTCAGAGAAGACAGCCAGGCACTGCAAGGCCAACAAGCTCCAGGTCTGAACTCATTTTAGCTGTTAAAACGTAACCGCGAGGGAGAGTCTGATTTGATTTGCTTCTGGGCAGGATTTCAGGTCTCTATTGAGAGCCCATCGCTAGCCTGCTCCCGGGGGGCCGTGGTTTGCTGGTGAAGGAGCAGGGATGGCTGCGGTACCCCTTGATGCCCGTCAGGCATCGAGGCCCTGTCGTGCTGGGCACCGTGAGAACGCAGCATCCGTCCCTTGTCACGGGGACACGGCCTGGCCCATGAAAAACAGAGGATGGTCATCTGCATTGCCCCCGACACTGCGGTAACATCACTGATAACCCTGAAAACCCTGTCCCTTGGTCAGCCCTTGGCTTGTGCTGCACACAGTGTGACAGCCCAGCTCCAGAGCTGTGCTCTGATCCCAGCCTGTCTGAGCAGCTGCTTTTCTCC